>PVKA01035017.1:0-22877 GCA_004027165.1 Ctenomys sociabilis | reverse complement strand
GAATAAATGTATGAAAAAATGTTCCACATCACTAGCCATCCATGAAATGCAAATTAAAACAACACTGAGGTACCATCTCACTCCAGAAAGAATGACTATCATAAGGAAATCAACCAACAAGTGTTGGAGACATTGTGGAGAAAAGGGAACACTTCTCCACTGCTGGTCAGAATGTAGACTGGTACAACCATTGTGGAGATCAGTGTGGAGACTCCTCAGAAGAGTAGGACTGGAAATCCCATTCAAGCCAGCTATCCCCCTACTTGCAATTTTCTCAGAGGATCTGAAAACATTATATCATAGTGATATATGTGGACTTTTGTTCATAGCAGCACTATTTGTGATAGCAAAATCTTAGAAACAACCAAGGTGTCCATCACATGAGGAAGGGCTGAAAAAAGTCGTATTTCTATATAATGGAATATTGCTCAGCTATAAAGAATGATTAACTTGAAGCATTTATATTGAAGTGGATGCCACTTGAACATATACTCATAAATGAAATAAACCAGACACACATGTACAAATATCATATAGTCTCCCCAGTATAAGAAGTCAAAGGAAGAAATACAAATAGTAATGTACAACAACAGCTAAAAATAATTGAGCCAGATAGTTAGGTTAAGCTGAATGGCATATGCTGCAAGATACTAGTCAGCTTTTCTTCTAGGTGTTTAGCAGTCTGAATTTTACAGATCCAAAATTGGAGAAATAGAAGTGCCACAAACTCATTCAACATTTTGGCCCCAGCCTTTCAAGGTCAGCGAAGACTCAGGACATAGGAGAACCTATACTGCAACATCATGAACGTCAGTTGTGCCACAAATTTTCTGATCAAGGAGATTATAGAGCCACAGAGGACAGAGATTGAAGATCTATAGTGTGCCTGGGGAGAGTCACATGGAGAGAAAACTTTCTCTCAGGGTCTCACAGAGAGCAAACTGGTCAAGCATTGGCCGTGACTCATGCACATGGCTTACACAGAGAAAAGACCTACTGAATAAGTACCTGATTACAAGACAAACTCTGAGGGGACTTCACTGACTTCATCAAAAACAAAAGCTACATTTTTTTTTATATAGGTCTTGCTGTATCTCGGTCTTAACCATCAAGCACAAAAGTATATAAATGAGGTATTTAACATGGGGCCATGACAATAAGTTGAGCTGTAAATGGCTACAGTCAACAAGTACTTCAGATAACTCTCTATTGCTGAACTGTACTTGATTTTGTCACTGAGTTCAGGTCCCTAATATGGTTTAATGAGAATGAAGTTCCCATCTTTGACAGGTTGAGACCAAAAAAGGGGGGATACAAAGGAAGAACCATGATGTGTGTGTATAAACACTACAGTTAGGATAAATATGCAGTGCTTCTGCATAGTTCTATGAGAAGCAAGATTTCACTAGTAGTGGTTGCACAAGATATTATGTTGGCTTCCAGTGTGCACCTTGTGTGATATAAAAACATTTTGAAAACAGTTTGCAGTGTATTAATTTACTGAGTCTCTCCTGTCAGCTTCTCTTGAAGCTGTCTCGCTGCTATTTGTTCATCAATAAACATGAAAATAAATTAATAAATAAAAATAAAAAATAAAAGCAAAAAGTAATAAAGTCCAATGTCTTAGTGGTTTCTGTGCTCTGAACTTTTGTAAGCTTTGTGATGTAAATACCAATTGACAAACTAAAAATTTTTGTTATCAAGGATGCTCAAATATTGGCTTTTTTGTAAAAGTATTTTATTAAATTTAGGCTATTTGTAGTGCAATACCAATAAAACTGGTTGCTTGGGTAGCTTTAGTTACTGTCTTTTTAAAAAGGTGATGAACTAAAGGAAGAACTTCACTTGTTTAAGGTTAAGTATTAGTTATCACTGACATATAGTATTTTGGTTTCTCTTTTCAAGAATGCTGAAAGGAGTCAGAAATATGGAGATAAGTTCTTTTGATAAAGCCATTGTTTTAGAAAATTCCTGACATATAAGTCATTACTTTTTAAAAAGAGATATATGGAAGTAGAGGAAATATCAAACCTGGGTCCTTGTGCTTGCCAAGAAGGAACTTAGACTGCTGAGCTATCTCCCCTGACCCAGGAAACTGCCATTGATACAGATACTTTGCACGTTGTATGTCTGCTCCCCTGGGCGATGCACAGGCACAGATCCATGCCACAGAGCCATGCCGCTGCTGACTCCTCAGCAGTAACCTTTTTGTTTACGTAAAAACAGAATTTGAAAGAATCTGATCCATGTTATGATAGGAAAATGGCATAAGGAGAGGCAGGATAGGCAGTGCCCAGAGCAAGAATAAGGATAGGAATCTGAAAAGCACTACCAGATAAGGACAGGGAATGTGAGAGACAATGCGCACACTTTTCTCCTACTCCTAGAGCCAGCACTGTCTTTTTAGTCCTAAATTCAAATTATAATTTCACAATGATCCTTTCTATATTTAGGATCTGAAAAGATTTAAGGCTCCAGAAATGTGGGAAGAAAGCTTCAAGTATACATCTTACAACTGTTTGGGATAAATGAATTTTACATTTACCTTACAAGTAAATTAAAAGGTCCAATATTTTATAGGGTACTTAAATGCTGAGGAAGAAAGAAGACCCACTCCTGCCTATTTAATTAAAGTGAGAGCAAAAACAAGGCCCTACTGTGTTGGAGGAGACTTCTCAGAGTTTTAACAAGTGGAGCAAAGCCAATGCTTGTGATGACATTGGCTCAGAGCCCACAAAGCTAATTTATAGGCATCTGCCTTACAGCCTGCTTTTAAACAAAACTGGAACAAATGCTTTAATTGTGAAAAAATGGGTCATGTGAGAAAAGGTTGCAGAAAAGAACAAAATTGAAAGGAAACAAAGGATAAGAATTACAAGACCTCTCTTGGCCTTTTTCTGAGATGTGGAAAAGGTAAACACTGGGCAATGAACGCCACTCCAAACTTGACAAGTGCATTCAACACAACCTTTGGGAAACTGAAAAATGTGTCCAACATCCAGAGACCCAGAAATAAACAATATAGGATACCCTTGGCCAGCCTGAATTTTAAATAAATCAAAGAGTTTACAGATCTTTTCCATGCAAGCTCTGGAAGCACAGCTTTAGATATGCCTGTTGCAGAAAACCAACATTTGCCTCAGCATTGTGGAATTTACAAAATTCATACTGTAGTATTTAGCCCTATTCAAAAAGATACTGTGTACCTGCCTAGCAGGTCAGATACCATGACCACAAAAAGATATTGTAGGTCTGATCGTAGGAAGGAGTAGCATTATCAGTCAAGGAATATTTCTAAATTTGAGGATTATTGACAATGACAATGATGAAGAAATCTCACTCAACATGTTTACTACTAAATCTTTTCAAATTAAAACTCAGCTGTGAATTGAACACATATTAATCTTACCAGAAGAAAGAAAATGGGGCTTGGAAGTACAGATTCTTCCCTATGGTGTCAAACTCATTGCTCTCAAATGTCTAGAAAAGTTGTGGATGTTAGTTTTAATGGCTTTTAGATACTGGAGAAGATGTGTCAATTATTTTTAAAAAATCTTGGCCTATTCATTGGCCTATAAAACCAGTTTAAGTAACCTTTTCAGGTACTGGCACAATGTCTAATGTTCAACAGAACCTAAATATGTTATTATGCATTGGACCAGAAGAAAAAAAAAAAAAAGAGAATCCGGGGATCATATAGAGCTGACGCTATAAATCTTTGAGTGTTGTGATTTATTGAGCCAATGGGGTGCTATTTTACAAACATCAGCTATCACTGAAAGTATGTAAATGCTTTTATCACATCCAAATTTATAGTAGATGCCACGTGTTGAACAATGGCCTTTAACAGAAGAGAAACTGTGTGCTTCTGGAATATTGTTCAAGATCTACTAAAAGAGGCTAGAATAGAACCACCCACTAGTCCCTGAAATTCCTGTCTTTGATATTAAAAAGAAATCAGGAAAGTGGCGTATGTTTACAGATCTCACCATAGTGAATGCAGTGACTCAGCCCATGGGACCATTGCAATCTAGATTGCCCCAACCCAGTATAATACCCAGAGAATGTTTTTTAATAATTATAGAACTAAAAGTGTGGTTTTATACTATTTATTTATAGCCATAAGACAAAGGAAAGTTTGATTTACTATACTCTTCTTAAATAATCAAAAGCCCACTGCTAGATATGAATGGAAAGTTTAACCTTAAGGAATATAAATAGTCCAACTGTTTCTTAGTTTCATATAAACCAACCTCTAGAAACATTAAGATGCTTCTTTCCCTCAATTTTAATTATACATTACATGGGCAATTAATTATTCACTGATTAAAAAGAATTAGAAAATGCTTATGAAAGGGCAAAATTAACACTAAATAGCCATTACCTCATAATTGCACCAGAAAAAATTCAGAAATATCTCCCATATATGTATCTTTGAGATAAAGTACATAAAGCTGAACTCTGGTGACAAAATATTCAATTGAGACAAGGCTGTCTCCATACATTTAATGATTTTCAAAAAATGTTAGGAGATATAAACTCTCTTGGAATTTCCACTTATGCCCTGAAAAATTTATTTTTGACTCTACAAGGGGATCCAGCTTTAGGCAGACCTCATCATCTGACTCAGCAAAAAAGGAATTAAAGCAACATCTTGATGGGATCAATCTTTTGATGCCTATAACATCATCTTTCCTTCTTAACATTCTTGTACTGGAGATTTTGGCAAATGATACAACATTAGAATTTTTTTTTTAATTTAGGGTGTTCAGGGTCTCACTGCTAGATCGGACTCATAGTGATCCACCTGATTACAGCTTCCCAAGAGCTGGGATTACAGGTGTGCACCAACACACCCAGTCTCAGTTGCTGCCTAAAACAGCCACTTTCTTTAAGGATGCCCATAAAGGAGGAATAGCTGGCTATACAGAAATACTTCTAAGGTCTGCAAACTTCTTTTCAATCAGTACAAAATTCAGAATTGGCTGCCACTACTATGTTACTCCAGGATTGGTTAAATCTGCTTAATATTGTGACTGACTCTCAATATATCTTAGTTACTCTTCTCTTTTTGCTGAGGCAAATACTCAACACTGAAAATGAAGGAAGGAAAGGCTTATTTAGTTCACAGTTACTGGAGGTTTCAGTCTATATTCAGCTGGCACCAAGACAAAGGGGCACATGGAAGAGATCAACAGTTCATGGTGGCAGAACAGCAACAAAAACAAAAGCAAGAGCTATGAAAAGTGTGTCTCTCTGTCTCTTATACTACATGCAGGCTCTCTGCCTGAGGCTGGAGGAAGTGCTCACACTCATAATCCCAGCAGTACTAAGACCCATAATCCCAGCCTTGGATCACACATAATTCTAGTGGATCATGAGTTAATCACAAACTCTAGAAGTCCCCACCCCATGACTAAATGAGGCTTTGGGGGGACAACAAAACACAAACCATAACACAATATAACCATAGAGTTAGGGAAAGTGAAACTGCAACCCTAGTCCCTGATAACACATAATTTATACAGTTATTTTCATCATTGAAAAACCTTATTCATGAGTCAAAACAACCTATTTATATGACCCCTATCAGAGCTCACAGTGTTTTACCTGGTTCCTTAACCAAAGGAAATAAATAAATTGATTGCCTTTTAATAGGCAATGGTCAGGCTACTACTCAAGCTCAGAAGTCTACTTATACCAGTAAATACAACCTTATTAAAAATTAATGTCACACATAATCAAGGTAGGCACATTTTAAATACTTGCCTCCAACGTAGTGTCCTGCTGGGCCATCATTTTTCTGCTGCTGTCAACCCAATAGGACAAGCCTTTGGCCAAATTTGGCCAATGGATGTGATGCATACAACCCAATTGGGTACACTTACTTATGTTTGTGTATCATTTAATACCTATTCTGCTTTAAAATGGGCCACGTATTTAGTGGGATAAAAGGGTGGTTCTGTAATGTCTTTGGAGGCATTTAATATGGGAATCCCATTTCAGATAAGAACAGTTAATGCTCCTGCTTATCAAAATCAAGCATTACATTGGAATTGGAAAGTCAAACACGTTACTGTAATTCCTTACAATCTACAAGTGCCAGCTCCAGTGGAAACAGCACACTATGACTTAAAGTACATGATCATAAAACAAAAAGGGGATAATGGGCTAGGAATGCATCAAAGTACTCCAAGAATTATTTACACTTAATTTTTAAATCAAATGCCTGGTGGTCTTTCAGCAGCAGAAAAATCCTGCACTAAGGAAGTACGTGCTCCTTTACAACAATCCATATTTTATCAAAATGAAAATGATCCATAGATTCCTGGAGTTACCCAGAGATGGGGAAGTGGATTTGCTTGAGTCATTACAGGCAATAAAGAGATTGTTTGGATACCCATTCAAAGAGCAAAACTGGGGCCAGGGCAATGGCTCAGTAGAATAAGTGCTTGCCTGGCAAGTGCAAGGGCCTGAGTTCAATCCCCAGTTCCACCACAATAAAAGGGGGGGCCAGGGAGATGGCTCAGTGGAATAAGCACTTCCCTGGCAAGCACAAGCACCTGAGTTGAATCCCTGGTTCCAGGAAAAAAAAACAAAAACAAAAACAAAACAAAACAAAACAAAAAAACAATTAAATGACAATGGAATATCCTCTGAGAAAACTAAAGAAAAAAGGGGCATACATATAAATGACCATTTTATATTTGTATATTCAAAATAGTGAGGATAAGCATACAACTAATTTCTCTTAATTCAATGAATAGAAAGATTTTTTTCTAATAACGTTTGTGGATAGGATATCATGTCTGTGTCTTGAACTATAAATAACCACTAAGACAACAATATGTAAGTATCAATTATTGAAACTGTCCTATTAATCAGTTTTGAAACTGTCTCATTGCTATTTGTTTCTGAATAAAATTATTTAAAAATGAAAAAAAAGAGTAAAACCAAGAAATGAATAAGAGAAAGTGTTTTGATATTGATCTACCCATGATGAGATGAAAAGAATGGCCTTGTACACACCCTGAGCCTGAAAGTGCCTTTCCAACACCCAAAACAAACAACTATACCTACCTGGGACAAATAGATAAACTAATCTCAGAAGGAAAAAAGATGCTTGAATGCACAGGACAACAGAAGAATATATCAATTTCTTGCTCACAATGGTTGCTCTACTTTCCCTTAAGTACTCATGCTAATTATATTTACTTGTCTAATGTGCCTAATCACCCACTGAATTGGGGTTCCATTGGTGGGACTCTATGGTTTCTATATATGTGAATAAGAGCTCGTGATTTCCTGGGCCACATGGTATGAGGGGACCCTTAGTCCCAGCAGAAGAAAGCATGCTTCTACGTTTCTATGAGGCAGTAGTGGAAGGATGGCTTGTTTGCATTGTTCAGGATCCCACTGTTCACAGCCTCATGCTCAGGTTACATTAACAACGGTAGAAACAGAAGTGTGGAAGAGCACCATAATAAAGGATTGTTCATATATGTAGGTTGAAGCTCTAAGGGAAAGATTGATGAGGGCAAGTTTGCATCACCCATAAAAACCCCTGCTAGACAATCGATGTTGCCTTTATAAGTGACTGAGTACTTTGGAAAACCTGTAGAAAGACTCATGTGAGTTTTAATTAATACTTCTGCAGTAAGTGTCATAGACTGTAGCCAATGGCTCTGCATAGATGGAGGGACAAGGAAAAGATTTAAGATGGTGGCATAATTGGACTGGTGAAATATATACAGATCAGTATAGTAACCAGCCTGTAGTGTAACATGGAGGGAGAATGTCTCCTGGTGCTCCTAGTTTACCTGGAAGACCTAAACAGCATCATTTATGGAAATTCTTATCCTTCTGCAACCAGTGTCTGCTTGGAAGGGTAATATTTGGAAAACACAACTAATGCAAAACACGTCTCATTTAAGATAAATACAACTCATGTGCGAACTTTTTTCTACCTCCCATATCTTATGTTGGTAGGACTGGCTCTATGGAACTTCTCTATACAATTATTTGTTCTAACTTCTCTGTGTACTTGCCTTATTCCTTTTATTAGCCTTCATTTTTTCCCCTGAGAATATATATATATATATATATATATATATATATATATATATATATATATATATATATATATATATATACCTGCACAACTTTCACAACCTTGGCAAGACTCTCCATCAACAAGGCTGTTTCAACATTTGATTGACAGCATGAAGAAAAGAATGAAAAAGATGGTTGAACTTATATGAGCTATAATTTTAAGGATAATTGCTGTCCATACCACTGCTGCAATAGCTGGTGTAACATTAGGTAAAGTGTTCAGAAAATGCATTTTGTAAAAGAATGTCTTAAACATTCTGAACAACTGTGCACATCTCAGAGACAAAGTGATTCAGAAATTGACACCAAGATAAATGATGTAGGGCAGGGTGTGGTAATATTAGGAAATCAGATATTTAGTGCACAATTTTAGATACATTTAAAGTGAGACTGGAGGGGCTGGCCAAATAACTCATCAGATTAAAGTGACTGCAACTAGGGGCCCCTGGCCAAGTCCCTGAGGTGTGCTGAGAGCGACTGGGACTGGGAGGGGAGTGCCTGTCTGTAATCCCAGCTCTTGGGAGGCTGTAAACAGGTGGATCACCACAGGACTGATCTAGTAGTGAGACCCTCAACACCTTGTAGACCCTTCCATAAAATATACACACAAAAAAAGTAATAAAGTAAAATAAATTGAGACTAGAATACCTCCCCTGTTTGTGTAATTCTGATTCAGTGGAATCAAGCTCATTTGCCTTTGGAAAATATCAAACGACATTTATTAAATCATGGCAATATTATAGTTGAGGTGTCAGAGTTACAAGAACATGGAGACTACATTTTATAGCAGTTGAAATAAATGTCTGGGGAGTCATTACTGCAAAGTGTATCTAATGGATTTGAACATCTCAATTCATTAGTGCTGTAAAATGTTTTGGGGAAGCCACTTATACTGTACTTATCTATTGTATTTATGCTTGTGATTTTCATGAAGCTTGGTGGAGAGGCAGTCACCAACAGTCCCTAAATAAAAAAATCTGCTGTATCTTCATTGATGCTTCATAAAATGCAACATAAACAAGAAAAGGGAAACATTGTATGATTCATGACATGTCAGGACAAAGTTCAGGAAAAAGAAAGAAGAGATTGTTTTACTTTGTACATTCTGCAAACTGATATGCATTACCTGGCAGCAAGCTCCCAGAGGCAGAACAGTCCTGTTTCTTTTCTTAGGACTGTATTTAGAGACCAGAGGAAAAAATCTTGTGTATTTAACATCTTAAGATAACTGCAGTATGTGACTTATCAAGAACTTGTGATTCAGAGAGCTTCCTTTACATTGCTCTTTGTCAACCATTTGTGATTTATAAGCTTCTCAATAAATACTCTGTGCTTACTCAGTTTGCCATGCAGAGAGCCAAGAATTTGGCAACCCCTGAAGCTGAAAACATCCATCTTTGCTATCATTCTTTTTATGACTTGGATCCATCTTCAAGTAGTTTATTTTCATATTTTCTCAGGAGTGAGATTTCTGGTAAGTCATGACCCATATCTTCATTCTTCATACTTAAGGTCTTAGAAGAGTAACCCTACATTGCAAGCTGAATGTCTCTGTTCTTTACCTTTCATATTTAAATCTTCTATATACTTTATTTCTGGTGGAAGTATAAAGCAGGTATCTACCTGTCCAGCATCATATATGTGTGATACACACATTGGAGTGTAATAGTTATTGGCCAAACAATGAAGAATTAAAGAGGCTCATATCATGGGCAGTGAAGGAATTCAGCAAAATTAGAAAATGTGGGAAAGTGAAGAGTTTATTCAAATACTGCGATAGAGCAATGGAAAAGTCCAAGTGAATACTGTATCTTCAGGATTTGAGAACTGAAAGGTGGTACAATTTCCCAGGCAGACTTTCTTTACGTCTGCATGCACTGTGTCTATCTCACTAGACTGTCTGTTTTTTTAAAGATATATATATATATATATATATATATATATATATATATATATATATATATATATATATATATATATATATATATATATTTGGTGCAGGGTCTCTCTATGCATATAAGGCTCATACTGATTCTCTTATCTTAGCCTCTTTAGCACTGGGATTGTAGGCATGCACCACTACACCCAGTTTCCATGGAAAGGCACACCTGGGATTCAGGGATCCAGCACAGCCTGTGATACTGGAGATTAAAGCTAGGTCCTTGCATTGACAAACATGCAATTAGAGTACTGAGCTTTCTACCCAGCCCCAGGACAGGCTGTAGTCTTTCAATATCTATACCATAAAGGAAGCAATTTGACATGGTCTGGTACTCTAGCACCAATTTAAAGTTCCAAAGTTTCCAATTAAGGATATCTATAAGTACCACCTGTCACAAAAGGGCCACAGACTATCAGGAGAAAAAATGTTTTCCATAACAATGTTCTGTGAATCCTTTTCTTCTATGTAGAATTTTTACTTGTGCTGATGGTACAATCACTCAGTATGTGCCTTGTCACAGAAACTTGATGTAGCAAGACACTGGGCTCACTGTGATGCTACTTTAACTATAGATTAGTTCACTTCCTGTTTAGTTATACTCCATGGCATAGCAAATACTGCTCCTTGGGGCTCTGTTTTTTCATATGACAAGCTTGTAAGTGCATACGTCTGTTTTGGGCTATGCTCTTTTTTTCTGATTTATTAGCTTATCTTGAGTAATATAATCATTTTGTCAAAATAAGGAACTAGGAGGACAAATTGGCCCACATTAATTTCCCTTAAGTATCTTGGATCCACATTTACACATTAGGAACAGCTTTTTAGATTCTGCAAAAGTCTTGCTAGATATTGGTTTGGATATTATTTAGCTTTCAGATAATGTTGCATACAAAGTGCATCCATTTTCCCGCACACAACTGAAATTTATCCTTGTTTATGGAAGAATAGTATTGCATTTGTATCAATATCATATTTTTCACTTCCCCCTGTGGCCCCTTAAAATGTGCCTAAGGAGAGTCACATGGAGAGAAAACATTCTCTCAGGCTTTCACAGAGAGCAAATCAGTCAAGTAATGGCCATGACTCATCCACACGGCTGACACTGACAAGTTATCTACAAACTTTTGTACAGGGTTTCAGGGTAAATTCAGATGGGATTTGACTTAACTTGTCAGATACAAAAGTTACATTTCTTGTTATACAGGTCTTGGTTTATCTTGGTCTTAACCATCCAGCAGAAAAGTATAAAATGAGGTATATAAAGTAAAACCATATTAATATGCTGAGCAGTAAAAGGCTCAAGTCAACAACTTCTGACATTATCAGTCCTGCAGGTAACCCACTACTATTATGGACTATTGGACTATATTGGATTACTTTGCTGAATTCATGCGCCTACAGTATTTTAATGGCAGTGGAATACCCATCTCTGACAAAATTAAATAAAAAGGGGGATATCAAGGAAGGACCATTTTGTAGTGAAAAATAAAAATATATATCTGCATATACAAAATAGGATAAATGATCAGCTACTTTCTTGTAGTTCAATGTGAAAAAAGATATGTACTAATAATCTTTAGACAACATATCATGTCTGCATCTTGCATGATATAAGTACAAAGACAATAATATGCAATGTATTCATTATTGTAACTATCCTACTAACCTGATTTGAAACTGTCTCAATGTTATTTCTTTCTCGCTAAAATTAATATTAAAAATAAATCAAAGTTTCTTCATCTATTCCTCTATAGGTAGACATGTAGCCCTCTTTCATGTCTTTGTCATTATAATTTAATGACTATAATTTCATTGTTATAAATATGAGCATAGATGGATTACTGTATTGTTACCTCTTCACTTTTTATTGGAAGACAGATAGTTGTGGAAAGGATGATCCCTGAGGCCATAAGGTTAAGTTAGAGAAATTAGACACACTTCCATATATTGTCTTATTTCTTTTCTATGAGAAAGGCATTGGGCCAACAATATAGCTCAGTGGACTAAGTGCCTGATGAGGTGCAATAGCCAGCACCACAGACCATGCTGGCCCTGCCTGCAGGCGTGCTGAGCTGGCCACTCAGACCAGGCACGGAGGCCCATGCCCGTAATCCAAGTACTGGGGAAGCTGAAGGCAGCAGCATCACTATGTGTCCAGTCTTCCTAGTGCTTGCTTGTACCAAATTTTGCTTTAAAAAGAAGACTCAAGGAAAAGGCAAGGATGATTCCTGTCAGTGCTCTCCTGGGGAGGCTCTGAGAAAGGCACCATGTAAGTAAATTGTAGAGTCAAGTATTGATATATTAAACACAATATGAAGAAAACTTTAAAATTAAATTGTATTTTAAAAACAGGCATAAAATTTACATATTTTTACGTGAACTTTCGAAATCTAACTATAGACAGCATTGTAGCAGGACAGTCCCGCAACATCCCTTTTCCTATCTACTGCCTTCATTCATCGCCCCTTCCTTTTTAAACAAACATCTACCTGAGAGACAGCATGACAGCAACTGCTGTGCCATGACAAATAGGACGCATACAGAGGACCAGAATGACAGGCACTCCAAGCGTGAACCTAGTATTACACACTGCCATTTTCAATGCAGTTTCTTAGTTCACAGATATCAGCATATATACTCAGTCAGTGTAAGAATCCTGCCACTTGACTGCTAGCTTCGAAAACCTTCTGAAAATTCTCAGGATCATTGCCTTATCTATTTTGTAAATAAAAACATATAGCTTTGCCCCTGTCATGTTTCCTAGCTTTTTTTTCCCTTGATTTGTCTTCATTGTCTAATTCTCAAGTTCTCACTTTCTTTTTAATTGTCATACATTCCTATTTGTATTTCTTGTTTTGAGTTCTTATACTAGGGAGACTATATGAAGTTTGCACATGTGGGTCTGGTTTATTTCACTTAGGACTATATTTTCAAGTGGCATTCACTTAAATATGAAGGCTTCGAATTTATCATTTTTATAGCTGAATAATACTCTACTGTTTAACAATATCACATCATTTTCTACCATTCCTCAGGAGAAAAGCATCTTGGTTGTTTCCAAGCTTTGGCTATCATAAATTGTGCTGCTATAAACGTAGGTACATACATCACTATGATATGATGTTTTCAAATCCTCCAGGAAAATTCCCAGTAGGGAGATAGCTGGTTTGAATGGGATTTCCAGTCCTAGTATTTTAATGAGTCTCCACACTGATTTCCATAATGGTTGCATCAGTCTACCTTGCCACCAGCAGTGGAAAATGGTACCTTTTTCTCCACAGCCTCTCCAACATTTGTTGTTGGTTGATTTCTTTATTATAGCCATTCTTTCTGAGGTGAGATGATATCTCAGTGTTATTTTAATTTGCAATTCATGGATGGCTAGTGATGTGGAGCATTTTTTCATATATTTATTCAATTCTTTAATTTCTTCCTCTGAGAAGTATGTGTTCATCTCAGATGACCATTTCTGGAGGTGATACAAACCTGAACAATGGAGACTAATAGGCATCAGTGAGAAAGAAGGAGTCAATACAAGTAACATTAAAAGGAATATGGTCAGAAATAATAGCAGGAAACTTCCCAAATATAGGAAACAATCTGATATTCAAGTAACTGAATCATACAGAATTCCAAATAACTTCAACCGAATTAAAAACACACCAAGACATATAATAGTCAAGATCTCAGAAGTCCAGCACAAGAATAATATATTGAAAGCCGCTAGAGAAAAAAGGCAAATCACATTCAAAGGAAAAACCATCAGAATTATTGAAGACTTCTCTTCACAAACCATGAAGGCAAGGAGAACATGGAGCAGATTACCTTAAGTCCTCTTTGAAAACCAGTTCCAGCCCATAGTACTGTACCCTACAAAGCTCTCTTTCAAGATTGATGGAGAAGTGAAATAATTTCATGAGAAATAACAACTGAAGAACTTCATAAAAAAGAACTTGTTGTGAGTTCGAGACCAGCCTGAGCTACAAAGTGAGCTTAAGGCCAGCCTGAACTGCATAGTGAGACCCTGTCTCAAAAAAAAAAAAAAAAAAAAAAAAAAAAAAAAAAGAACTTCATGATGACAAAGCTAACCCTACACAAACTACTGAAAGATGTTCTAGAGATGGACAAAAATGATCAGAAATCTATGAATGAGAACAGAAGGAACCCACTGAACAGGGCAAACAAACACAGAACAAAAAGGAGTAAACACCAGCAGGTAAATAACATGTCAAGTATAAGTCAATACATCTCATTTATAAACATCAATATAAATGGACTTAATTCACCAATTAAGAAAAACAGACTGGCCCAGTGGATTAGGAAACAAGGTCCCACAAGATGCTGAATACAAGAAACACACTTCACTCAAAGAAATTCACAGCCTGAAAGTCAAAGGATGGAAAACAATACTAAATGCCCCAGAACATCAGAGAAAAGCAGGGTTAGGAGTCTTGTTCTTAGACAGTCTCAACTTCAAACCAAGAATGATCAAACAAAATAAAGAAGGCCAATACATATTGGTTAGGGGAAACACTGAAGAGGAAGATGGAACACCCATAAATATGTAAGCACTAAACAAGGGAGCACCCAACTATATAAGACAAATCTTAATGTACATAAAAAGTCTAACTTCCAATACTGCAGTCTTAGCAGGAAAACTTAACACCTCCCAAAAAGATAGGTTAAGAAGACAAAAATTAGGAAAGAATTAGCCAAACCGAACAAGAGCTTGCAACAAATGGGCTTAGTGGACATATACAGAGTGTTCCAGCAAAACACACAGCTAAATTCACATTTTTTGAGCTGCACATGGATAATTTTCTAAAATAGACCACATACTAGTCCATAGGTCATGCATAAGTATATGCAAGAAAATAGAAATTATCCCATTTATATTATCTGACCACAATACAATTAAACTGGAAATAAAGAAGAGAAGAAAACCGGAAGTCCCTCTAAATGCATGAAATTTAATTAACACCCTACTCAGCAATCAATGGGTCACAGATGAAATTAACCAAGAAATTCAACAGTATCTACAATTCGATGAAAATTCAAGCACAACTTATCGGGTTTTATGGGATGCAGTGAAAGCAGTTTTCAGAGGGAAATTTATATCTGTGAAGTCACACAGTAGGAAAAGAGAATGGGAACAAATAAGCACCATAATGTTAGACCTCCAACATCTAGAAAAGGAAGAGTAAACCAAACCCAGAGCTAAAAGTCGGGAAAAAGTCATGAAGATTAGAGCAGAAATTAATTTGAGATGAAGAAAAAAGTTCAAATAATTAACAAATCAAAAAGTTAGGTTTTTTTTTTTTTTTTTGAAAGGTTGTCTCTTAATTTAAATCTGTTGTAGTATCTTTTTGGTGCTACTCTCATAGTGTTACACATTTTTATTTAAAAACATTGATTGATTGATTGATTGATTGATTGATTGATTGATTGATTTGGCACCATGTCTTGATATGCAGTTCGTACTCGCAGTGATACTCCTTTCCCTGTGTCCTTAATGCAGGATTAACAGTGTGTGCCACCATGCCTGGTTTTGGTAGCCAGCACAGCATTCCCAGGATGGCATGGCATGTGGTACTGGGGTTAAATCTGGGTTCTTGCTGTTTCCAGGCAGGGATTTAGACCACTGAGGTATCTTCCCATCTTTGAAAAGATATGTTTTCTGGCCTTGATAATCTGTACATGACCAGAAAGAGATCTACTACTGAACTGCATACACAAACCCAGGTTTCAGGTTATGTTCTTCTGAATCTCAGAAGAGTCATGTAGAAGTACAACTGATATTTGCTTCTAACAGTCCTTTTAAGTTCTATTGCTAATTCTGCAAGTTAAACTTCATAGTTTGGCTTTCTGCATTCACTATTATCGAAGACTAAGCATGGTGTTGTTTTGCTTTCTTAACAGTTACACATTTTACTTTTTGCCTTACTTTGTTGACTAGGATATTCTACATCATGCTTCATTGAAATAGTTGGAACTGATCCATTTGTCTCATTGACAGTGTAAGCAGCTACACTCTTAATTTACTGATAAGAGACATCTGCTAAAATAATATCTGTAAATATAATATCATGTATGCACCTTGTACAATACCAAAACATTATGAAAACAGTTTGCAATGTATTAATTTATCGAATCTGTATTGTTAAGGTGTCTTGAAACTGTCTCATTGATATTTGTACTTCAATAAAATAAAAAATAAATTTAAAAAAAGCTTACCATTTTATTCTGTGAAGTATGCCATGTTTGTGCTGTGTACTAATCATGGACAGAAACTACCCTTCTATATTTGTTTCCTAGATTTTGGGATAAATGTGTACCAAATTTTACTGACCACATTTTGACACCTTTCTATTTGACCCTCCTTGAATGTGGTAGTCTAGCCAGTTGCACTGTACACAAACTTCAGCTGCATGACCATGTATCAGCATTTCCATGTTGCTGCATACAGATTTTATTTAAAACATTTGGAACAATTTAAGATTCTTGATGATGTATAATTTTTCATTCTCAACTGTCCTTGTTCAATTTTGGGAATCTGGGAAAATCAATTCTTAGAACAGAGGTGGAGACTGCCCCTCTCTTAGATTAATATTTGGAAGTTTTGTAAAGGTGCATGATTCTTTGTCTCATGAATGTTTAATTGAGAATTCTGCCATACTGTGCACACTGAATGTCCCTGTTATGACTTGGGTTCCATTGTCACCCCAAAGCCTCATTTGTTTAAAGGTCAGGCTTTCTCAGGGGTAGCTAGATGTAGAGTGTGTGATGCTGAAATTGGTTCAAGATGCAATTCTAGACTCAAGAGCACGGGGCTAGAGTGTGGACACTATCCCTAAGTATTCTGGATAAGATATAGTGGTACAAAACTCTGTGGTCTGCTCTTGTTTCTTTGCTATTTTCTGTCTACACTGAATTGTTTCTCCTCTGGGATCCTTGTCTGCTTTAGACCCTGGCCTTGGAGTCACCTGAGTATGAATTGAAAACTTAACAATTATGAGCTAAATAAGCCTTTACTTTCTGCATATGTCGGTGGTAAGTATTTGCTCTGAGCCACAAGAAAAGTAAGTAAGATGGAATTTGGTAGCAGAGAAGTAGGGTCATTGTTGCAACATTACCTGGCCATGGGGCACAAGATTTTTCTAGAACTGGCTTAAGGAAAGGAGATAAGTTAGCAAAGACTCAGAGATACTTACTGATAAAGTAGAGCTGGTACTCCTCAGCTGTACTTGATGGGAGATTCTGGCCAGAACTCAGGAGACAAAAGACTGACTGAAATTTTGCTGATAAAGACCAGACTCAAGTAGTTTCTTCTGTGAAGAAAGGAAAGAAAGATCAAAAGACGAAAAGAGAAGGCATAGCAAGGATATGGAAGGACGCATTGCTCTCTCGGGACAAAACTTCAGTAGGCACCTGGGCACCTGGTGTTTATTCATTATGTGTGACTCAAGAACAATGAGTGAAGGGCAGTGGCAATGGGAATGTTGACTACAGTGGGTTAGGTTGATGAAGGTATTATTTAAAATATACTGAGAAAGACAATGACCAGGAAAATAATGAGATAGAGGGACAATAAGGAAACTAGTTTCCTCAGGTGCCTGATCATCTTTATCATATCTTATCTTGCCCTGTGTGTTCTGCAGCAATCATTAGCCCTACAGCTTCTATTTTTGTGCAGAATGAGATGGGATTTTTTGCATTTCATTCGAGTCTTAGGGACAGTGCAGTTTCAACCTTAAATGTCTTCTACACTGAAGTTATAAAGGACCTCAGAAGAATGAAGAAAAATATTTTGAGTCTGGCCAGAAATGAAGTTTCAGTAAACCTGTCATTGTAGAGCTAAAACAGAGCTGCTGTTGACTATTGAGAAGAAAAATAGAATAGGTAACTTAGTTTGGTATCTTTATAAGACTGAGAAGGACTCCACTTTTTGCAGATTCATAATTGCAAAAGAGAAAAACTGTTTTGAGGAGAGTCCCAGATCACCATATTCCAAAATGCCATATCCTAGTGTCATCCTCCTAGCACTGGTTTTGTGCCTATGCAGAGTTCAGGAGTTGTGGAGTCAGAAAGACTTCCAGCCTGATTTTAGAAGATATTCAGGGAGGCTGGGCAGTGTGACATTGAAAGTGCCATGACTAAAGCTGTGAATATGAAGCTGAAGGTGCTGTAGTGACGCCAGGATGTTGGAGTACCCTAGTGTGGGTCATCCCAAGAAAGCTGTAAGGAGAGAGCTGAGAAAGCCAAAGAAATAAGCCACGGCAGCAACAACCACCAGGAATTCCATAGCAGGAGAGTCATCTAAGTACTCTGGAATTCACAACTTGCCACAAATTATCAGGGATACTTGAAGTGGAAGTGTGGGGATTAACATTTGCCATCCTAGATTGTGGCCTATTGCAGTTCCTTTCTTTGCAGTCCCCCTTCTCAGCAATTCTAAAGATGATAGGATTTTAGTAATTCTCAGAATTCTAAATAGTTTGCACGAAGGTATGTGCATGAAGCTTGAGGAATTAGGGGTGGAACGTAATGACTTGAGTATAGATATCTCCCCTAGCCTAGGATTTTTTACAGATATCTGGATCATTGTGTGTGACACTAGAATTGATTCTTGCTGCAGTACTAGAATCAAGGGCTCTAGGATGAAGGGTATGTATTCTATCTGTCCTAAGTAGGTTGGATAAGATATAATGCTATGATTAGGGCGGGGAGATGGCTCAGTAGAATAATTGCTTCCCTGTCAAGTGCAAGGGCCTGAGTTCAATCCACAAAACAAAACAAAATAACAAAAAATACCTCACCTCTTCAGAGTCTTAAGATTTGTTCTAATAGTGGTTGTGGACAGGATATCATGCCTACATCTCGTACAATGAATAACCACTCAGACAACAATATGCAATGTATTTATTATTGAAACTGTCCTGCTAATCGGTTTTAAAACTGTTTCATTACTATTTGTTTCTCAATGAATTTATTTAAAAAAAATAAAGAAAGAGCTATGGTCATCCCTTTTGCTTTGTTGCCTTCTGAAAACCGTAAACTGTCCCTCCATTGTAATAGCTGTCTGCAGTGGCAACCTGCCTTAGAGTCAACTAATTATGCACTGAGACCTAGACAAACTCTGAGATAAATAAAACTTTTCTCCCCTCACTTGTCAGTATTGGACGTTCAGTCTCAGCCATAAGAAAAGCAAACAAGTGTTCACCAAAAGATGAATGTCTTGGTCCCCAGGGGGCGCTATTGGGCTTTGATAGGGTAGTGTTTCAGGTCATGGGGCTCCCCGAGATGGAGAATTTAAGATCCAACCCCTTATTGTTTGACTTTTGCTTTTAGGCCATGAGATGAGCAGTTTATTCCACCCTATGCTTCCTACCCTTGTCATCCTGCGTGCTTACAAGAGTCTCAGAGCAACAGCTTGGCAGATCTTGTGGTAGAACCTTGAAAACTGGACAAAATAAATCTTTCCAGTTCATATGCTAACAGCCTCAGGCACAAGGCATTAGTGACAAAGCCAAAGTACAGGAAAATGGTTAGATATGACTACTCAGATGTTTTGCTTTTTCTTGAGTGAGTTTTGCCAATTTATATTTTTCAAAACCATTGTGCAATTCCTTGAAGTTTTTAAAATATTTTGTCATAATGTAAAATATCTTGGAAAATTTTCATGCATTCCATACAAGCCTGAATGACATAGTGGGATCTTCTCCAAATCCAAACAGAAACAGAAGCAAAAATAATAAAAAAGTAAACTGAGATTAAATAACAAGTCTCCTGCTTTTGTAGCTTTTTAAAAAATTATCAAGACAAGCAAAATAAAGAAATTCCCCAGAAGGGGTGCGAGTAGAGGCTTGGTGGTCCTGGTTGTCTGTGATTTTGTTCAGCATATTCTTGAGCTTCATGAGCCAGCAGGTCCCACCAGGGTTTAATGGATACCCCTGTGTATTAGAACTTCAAAAATTGGAGTAGCTATTACGCCATCTTGTAGGTCCCCAATTTAGTTAGCTCGCTTATTCCGACCTTAAATTGGCTATGATGCCTCCTTCTTGGGTCTAGACTTTCCATAGATGCCTGTTCTGTCCACTGAAGGGCAGTTATCACATCAAATCCCAGGGATGTACCCTGAAGTGTTTTTTTTTTTTTTTTTAGCTATATTGTACGTTTATTTTTTGTTTTTTAAAGAGAGTGCAAATTAGAATTAAGACGGCAAAAATTACAAGTGACACAGAATTTCATTTAACAGAGTAATAGAAATCATACGGTATTTGTTGTAATACCTAGTGTTATTTTCCAACCAATTATTTATATTACCAGATATATGCAGGTACAATTGGAAGGAGAAAGAAAGAAATATATAAAAAATTAAGACAAAATGTACAAAAAAAATTAAAAGTAGACAAAATAAATTAAGTGTTGTCTGCTCCTTTACATAGACCAGCAGAAATGCACAGTACAGATAAAAGGTATTGAGATGAGTTCCAAAGGATTGCCAGACACCATATAATAAGGAAAATTTCAACTGCTAAGAAGACACATCAGCCTTAATTATGAGTTTCTTTAATAATAAGAGTATCCCACTTCGTATTACGCTGTAGTCCACGGTATTGCAAACAGTAAAACTGATTGTGTTTCTTGTATTTATATCAGTACCTGATGTAGTATCCAGTCGCATATAGAGAAGAGCGTAGGGTGAACGTGAGTGAATGTATACATGCATGAATTTGAAAGAACGACAAGAAAAAAAAAAACAAAAAACACTATTTTATGGTAGGTACTGCAGTATCTCTGTCAATTGCTAAATGAACAAAGTAAAAATCAGTGTAAAACCGAGGTGATGGAGCTGGGGCGCGGCTGGGCGGCGGGGGCGCGGAGCGCAGAGGGGAGGCGGCGGAGCGGCCGCACCAGGGCTGCAGCAGTTGCCTCCTCCTCGAGCCCGCGCCTGTGGCCGCAGCACCTGCTGGCCCAGCGCGGCGCCGCTGCCCGCGTGGAGGTTACCTTCATGGAAGGGGTCCTAGCGAACAAGAAAGAATGAAGCTCTAAGGAAAAAAAATGGGGAGAAACGCAGCCATCTGAAATGGGCCTGAGCCCCACGCAAGGCTTCCTGCCTGCTGATATTTGGAGGGGCAGAACTACTCCTCTTCATGTACTTGCAAGTGTGGATTGAAGAATAACGTACAGGAGAGTGCTGAAGAAGAGAGAAGAAAGCGCGGCTTCAGGATGCGGGGGCAGCAAATTACTTGTGGCTTGCCCTTGGAACCAGTACAAATGGTGTTTCCTGAATAAAATGGCCCTTCAGCTGCCAACTCACTAAACTGTGCTTGTCTCTCAACACCTTAGTTAATAGACCACTTCACATGAAGCATCATGAAATACTAAATATTAAATGTACATAAAGACATAAACTTCATTAAATGCTAGTATTGCCAGGAATCATGAGAACTAATGAGCACATATAATTTAAAACATTTTCAGATTCAGTCATTTAAATAATTTCTGTCTTAATATTTAGAAAAGTATATTTCACTTTTCACTTAAGTCCCTTCTAAATCAAATAGAGAAGGCAATACTTCAGTCACATTAAATACATTCTGCAATTCTTAAAGTTGAATAATTTTACCCCCTGGCTTCCAAGAAATACTGAGTAAGTGGGAAAGCCAATTAGAAATATTTCTACAAAAAAAAAAAAAAAGAAATATTTCTACAACCTACTTTTAAATTTTTAAATGGCTTTCTCTAGAGCTTATTACAATATTTCATGTCTACTTGAATAGAAAGTGAAATTGTACATAGTATCAGAATTCTTCCATGAATAATAAAATCTGTGAATTAATTATATTTTTTACATTCTCTAAGTGTTTACATTTTTTTTGAGGGAGAAACAGAAGTATTTTATTGACTGACTGCATTTTTTCAGCAGTTGATACAAAAAAGCTGAAATGTGGATGGTGACTGGATATTTTTTCTTACTCTTATCTCTCACAGACTAATATGCCACTTTTTTTTCTTTTTTTCCGGTACCGCGGACTGAACTCAGGGCCTTGCACTTGCCAGGCAAGTGCTTATTCTACTGAGCTATATCACATGGCCATGATATGCCACTTTTGAGTTCAGGCATTTTAAAGTTAGTTTAGACTTTTAGAGTAGAAAATCAGATTTATTTTCAAACCCCATAAATACCCTGAAGTTTTTGAAAGATATTCAGTACGTAAACCAGAACATCCTGATTCTCCATATTTCCATTTATTTCTTTATCTTTCTCATTTGTTATTATTTGTGCTTGGTGTGAGTCTCTGTGTCCTTTGTCTCTGAGTGTCTGTGAGTATTCAAGTTGATCAAAGACTTGGTGAAAGCTGCTGCTGATTTTCAACCACCAGAAAAGCTGTCTCCTAAATCATGACAGTGTGCCCTCATAAACATTGTTTCCCTGATCTGGCCATGTGATAATTCTGCCTCTTCTGTGAAATCAAAATGACCATAAAGGTAAATGTTTTGCACCAATTCAGGACAGCCAAGAAGCCATGACCATGAAATTAATTCACTCAGGAAAGAGGACTCCAGAACTGCTTCAGAAAGTGCCAAGAATAATATATATATATATATATATATATATATATATATATATATATATATATATATATATATATATATATAGAGAGAGAGAGAGAGAGAGAGAGAGAGAGAGAGAGAGAGAGAGGAAGATTATATGCAATATGTCTATTACTTTAATAATTTTTAGATATACGACTAACCCTTCTGTGTTGACCACATCTGGAATTTCGCCCAAGTACCTTGATCTCTGCTTCTCCATCTC
>PVKA01035016.1:0-22991 GCA_004027165.1 Ctenomys sociabilis | reverse complement strand
AGTCTTCTCAGGGTTTATCTTGTAGTCCTGTACATTATTCTGTAGTTCCTTTGTCTGTGTCATCCATGTGGATGAGTCACAGCCAATGCTTGACCAGATTGCTCTCTGTGAGAGCCTGAGAGAAAGTTTTCTCTTCATGTGACTCTCCCCAGGCACACTATAGAACTTCAATCTCTTTCCTCTGTGGCTCCACAATCTCTTTGCTCAGAAAATTTGGAGCTCACCTGAGTCTCATGATATTGCAGTACAGGTTCTCCTATGTCCTGAGTTTTCGTTGACCTTGAAAGGCTAGGGCCAAAATGTTGGCTGGCCTTGTGGCTCTTCTATTTCTCCAACTCTGACTTGGGATCTTAGGTTGTTAACCATCCAGAAGAAAAGCTGATTAGTATCCTGCAGCATATGCCATTCACTTTGCCTTATCTGACTCAATTGATTTTACTTGTTGTGCATTTCCTTTTGTATTTCTGCTTTTCGCTTGTTATACTAGGGAGACTATACGATATTTACACATGTGTGTCTGGTTTATTTCACTTATGAGTATATGTTTAAAGGATTTGGATACATTGTATCATAGAGATATATGTGTACCTATGTTTATAGCAGCACAATGTGTGATAGCAAAATCTTGGAAACAACGAAGATGTCCATCACATGAGGAATGGTTGAAAAAGATGTGGTATTTCTATATAATAGAGTATTACTCAGCTATTAAGAATGATAAGTTTGAAGCATTTATACTGAAGTGGATGCCACTTGAACATATGCTCTGCATTTTGGAAGAAGCAGGATGCCACTGTCTCCTTTTGCAGTTCTCCTCAACTGGGTTTCTGAGAAAGAATTAAGCCCTGCTGGCCCATGCCACCCACTGTGTGCAATGGATGAATTCCTCTCCCGGATGTCTAGCAAGCTCTTGAGTAAGTGAAGCAAACAGCCCTGCAGATCACTGTATGCAGGGCTTACACCTCTCTTGAATTCCTGGCGAGAGGCTAGGTCTGGCACGCGCAGTGCAGGGTGGGGCTGGCCTTCCCTGGCTGGCACAGGGAGGCTGCCCCAGATCTCGTCTGGGGGTGGAAAGTGAAGGGCAGCGGCCTGAAGGCATAGGTGGCACAGCCCCGCCCCTCGGCTGGTCACAGGCTGGCGCACCCTGAGCACTGCGAATGTACTTCTGCTTGTGGGTGCGGTTGTTATGGCTGCTGCTCCTCTTTTCTTCACCAGTACATCATCTGAATAGAGTTTGTCCCACAAAATGTTGAGGCATGGTCCCTGATGCAATGGAGGTGAGGGGCAGGGAGACCTTTACGAGGTAACTGGGTAACAAGGATTCAAACCTCCCTGAGGGATTAATGCGCTCCGGTGAGAACGGTTGGCTATCACAAGCGCACGCTGTTGTAAAGGGGACCCGGCCCTTCTGCTTGCTCTCTTGCACATGGGATTTTTCCATGTGCTCCCCGTACCCACATCTCTCCTGAGGATAAGGTGCAGTGAAGGCCCTCAGCAGAAGCTGACCAGATGGAGCCGCCCGATCTTGGATGTACCCAGGAGCCAAAATAAACATTTTTCCTCTGTAAATTACTCAGTCTTGGGTATTTTGGGATAGCAACCAAAAATAGACGAGGACCGGCATCTGAGACTCCCACCTGCCCAGCCTGAGATGAAGAAAGCTGTGCCCCCTTCTTCCTGCCTGGACACCAGTATCTTATCCTGTTTGCTTTTTGGAGTTACTGGCTCAAGAGGTGGGGAGGATGGGACTCAGTTGTCATGGACCAGAATCTGTCTTCAGCAGTATTGCAGTGTTTAAAAGTAGGCTGGACTGCTGGTACTGTTAACTGCCCAGCTGAGCAATTCCCTGAAGCCATTTCCTACTCTCTCCTTGAGCCTTTGTGGACAGATTTTGGGTACATGGGGGATGGTTTCCCAGGGAGGCAAGAGACACTGATCGTACAGGAAGGGCCTGTGGGGAGGGTGAGTGTGGCCTCCATGTGCCCCACGTACCTGCAGGCGTGGCTGGGCCTTGTGCACATCTCCCCAGCTCAGAACCCACACTTGGTCGTGCGACTTGTCATAGGACAGCTTAGCTGGCAGGGGGTCCACACCTATGGACTTGAAAAAAAATAGCGACAAGTTGGTCATGCTTGCGGTAGAAGCCAATGTAATGGCCATTCTGGGCGTGGTTCATGGCCATTGTTCCTGGCAAGTGGAAAGCTGGCCTCTGAGTGCTGCCTGCGTGCAGCCCCAGGGTGGAAGCCTCCCCTCTGGCTGGCGTGGCCCTCAGAGGCCCATCATTGGTCAATACTGTCTTCCTTCTAAAATCCTCTCTTTCAAGGACTTATTTTTTTCATATTTTATTTGAGGGAACCCAGACAAACTTGGCTAAAGCCTGAGCACAGAGGCTTTAAGTTTACCACTCAGAAACCAGCTTGGGTTCCTGTTTTCCTTCCTCCTGGAGCTGTAGGGTCCCTTTGCCCTGTCTGTGTCCTGGATTCACAAGCTGGTCCTCTCCCAGCTCATCTGAGGTGGATTCTGAGTTTGTTTGTTTTCTCTCTCACTTGACTTTGTTTGAGTCTAGGTATTTTCTTTCATGGCCCATCCTTCAGTAAAGGCTTTGGGCTTCAGACTATAGCACCAAGCAGACCGTCTCTCACTGCAGGATCTCAAATTCTGTGGTTTGAGGAATCCATAGCTTCTTCTGGTGCCCTCTAACACTATGAAAGCTTTTTTTTTTTTTTTTTTTTTTTTTCTTAAAAAATTCTTATATCTGTGTAAGTTCAAGAATTTTACTCTGCAATTCTCATGTCCCAAGAGACCTGAGCCCCAGGTCTTTTTGTTGCATTCACTGGCCAAAATCCTAGTTACTCCCTTTGTTCAGTATTATGTTGACCCAAGATTTATAGTCATCTTTTCTGTTCCTCACTTGGTCACCAAATTTGGCGCCTTCAGACCCCTCCCCATGGGTGGGTTGCCCAAAGCCTGCCTTCTTAGGTCTGTCATCATGGTTTCAACGCTCTTCCCTTCTACCCCACCTCAGCCACCAGAAATTGTACCTTGTCACCATTATTTCTGAAATTTCAATCTCAACAAACTATATTGAAGCCTTTCTGGTTGGGTGAACAAAAAATTAGCCATCTTTGCACACCCTGGTCAGAACGACGCTAAGGACTCACCTATGGAGCCCCTATTTTTACCTCTCCTTAACTCATTTTCACCAAATTTCCATCTTGTCTCCTCCATCAAGTGCTCTAGACCTCTGTGCCAAGTCCAGAGGTCACACTGTGAGCCTTCCCTGGAGGCTGGACAATTCCACAAGATTCCAGGGGGCGCTGTTCTGTTCTAGACACATTTTCTTCCTTTGACTTCCCACCTCCCTGGCTTCTCCACTTCTGCCTGACTTCTCAGTGTTGGCATCTATGACCTGATTTTTCCCTCTTAGACCCTTCTCATGGTACTGGTTCCTAATAACCCTCTACACTCTAGCGACCATAGGGCGATTCATCTGTTGATGACCTCAGGGTAGGATGCACAGAACCAAGCTTTTCATGACCTGGTGGTGCTCACTGCCGAAACATGTTGAGTCTCCCTGCAACAACCAATTTGAAGAGCACCCTTACTTTCCTACTCAAATTAAAAGCTCCCCCAAATCTCAAGGAGAAACTCTTTGTTTATTTAGACTCTACATACTCTGATCCTCTGTATCCTTCAGGGACCCCACTTTGTTCTCTTCCAAATGGTTTCTTCCCTTCAGTTGTCAAAGGCTTTGGCACCCGATATGGTCTTCTGCTTGCAGAGCTGCTTCAACCATCGTAATGTTACCAGGTAAACAGTAACTTTGGTGCTTGCCCTCCCTCCCTCCCTTCTTCCCTTTCTCCCTACCCCCTTCTTCCCTTTCTCCCTCCCCTCTCTCCTTCTCTCCCTCTCTTCCTCCCCCCCATCTCTCTCTCTTTTCAAGACACAGTTTTGCTGCATAGTTCAGGCTGGCTTTCAGTTCACTATATAGCCCAGCATCAGCCTCTGGAGTGCTGGGATTACAGGCGTGTGCCACTGTGTCTGGGTCTTGTTCTCTTACAAAGTAATGAAGAAAGTCTTTCCTATGGCTGGGTAGACAGCTTGACAGTCTTAAGTGCCTGCCTGGCAAGTGTAAGGTCCCAAGTTCAATCCCCAGTACCACATGCTGTGCCAGCCCCCAGATGTGGGGTGTCCTTGTGCTAGCCTTAAAACTGGGTGTGGTAGTGCACACCTGTAATCCCAGTGCTGGGGAGGCTGAGACAGGAGGATTGCTGTGAGTCCAAGATGTGTAGTGAGACCCTGTGCCAAATAAATAGGGAAAAAAGCCCTTCTGATACCCCATCCTCTTCCAGCTACTCCATTTTTCTGCTCTCTGTAAGCAAACTTTCCTGAAAATCTGGGCAGAGGCTACTGCTTTTCCATTCTCCTTAACCTTCCTTTATCAGAGTTTATATTCCTGCTCTGAAGTGGTAAAGAGGAGAGGGTGAATGGCTGAACCAGAAATCTCTTAAGTTCAGCACAGAATTTTCCACAGTTTTAATATTCTGAGCAAAGGTCTGATGGGTAAGAGGTCCTGGTGAAACTAGTAGGCTCGTGGTTAAAAGCCTCAAAATTAGGGCTGAAGAGGTAGCCTGGGACTTCTAGAAGCTTTAAACTGATTCAGTTTCCACTCTCTTCTCAGCAGAAAAAAGGGTAAGCACCTTCTAATGGATGGAAGCCATTAAATTCTCTACAATTTTTATATATAAAATGTGTGGATTAAAAAAAATCACAAAGGTGTGAGAAGCAGATGATATGATATAAAACAACATTAAAAGACCAACAGGTGATCCATGAAGAGGTAATTAGGAATTAAAAGAAAATTGTGTTGAAATTTAAAAAGTGAAAAATGAAATGCTTGAAGTTCTCCATAAATAGGTCTTATTAAATCCACATTAGAAACAGCAGAAAATAGGCTGATAGAGCCTATCCAGAATGAGGCACAGGAGAAAGGTCTAATCAGTTTTTAGAAAACAGAGTTCCAGAAGGAGAGAAAGAAGAGGAGGGAGGTGGCGGAACACTTGGAGATGTACTGAGATTTCCCCAGTGGGATGAAAATCCGCAATCTGCACACTCAGAAGTTCTGCAAACCTCATGTCAGAATAAATGTGGAGAACACCATGCCCAGGTACTTCAGAAACTGCTAGGACCAAAGGAAAAAGCTGCAAAGTAGACAGGAGACGGAGATACATTGCCTTCAAGAAAATATCCACAGGGGCCAGGGAGATGGCTCAGTGGCATAAGCTCCAGCCTGGCAAGCTCCAGGTCCTGAGTTCAATCCCCAATAGAAAACTAAATAAATAAAGACTGAGAACTGGCCTATCATCAAAAACAATGGGACACAAGATGACATCTTTAAATGCTGAAAGGAAATAACTGCCAATCTAGGATTCTTCTTTACTTGGTGAGAACAACCTTCAGAAATGAAAAAAAAATTTTTTTTGAGACCCTTGCCAGCAGGCCTTCACTCTACCCACCCCCAACCAGACCTTGTATTAAAAAGTGAAAAAAGGAAATTAAAAGTGTTCATTTTTAATGAAATATTAAAATGATCAAAAAATAATCTTACGTGCTTTAGGAAACAGAGCCCCAGAAGACAGGTATATGGGTGAATACTAATGATTGCTTGTTCAAATAATGTGTCTTGTGGTGCTAAGTAATATATAGAATTAAAATTAAATTGTCATAATGCAAAAGACACAGCAGGGCTAAAGTGTTCAGCATTATTGGGGAAATGAAATGACAATTTGTACATGTTGATATGGGTGCAAGGATGCGTGTTGTAGCTCGCTGATGTTAATAACAACAGAAAAGATTAAGCCTTATTGTTTTGTACTGGGAACCAAACTCCAGACCTTGCACTTGCCAGGCAGGTGCTTGTGCCACTGAGCTGCAAGCCCTGTTCAAAAGAGTGAATCCTAGCCGGGCATGGTGGCGCATGCCTGTAATCCCAGCACTCGGGAGGCTGAGGCAGGAGGATTGTTGTGAGTTCGAGACCAGCCTGAGCTACAAAGTGAGCTTAAGGCCAGCCTGAACTGCATAGTGAGACCCTGTCTCAAAAAGACAGAAAAAAAAAAAAAAACCAAAAAAAAAAAAGAGTGAATCTTTATCAAGCTAGCAGGCAGGAAAAATAGAATTAAATGTTTGGTGAATCCAGAAGAAAGAAAAAAGCAGTACAGATATGTAGGTCCGTACATGCCTGTGATCCCAGCAGCGGGGAGCTGAGACAGGAGGATCACTACAAGTTTGAGCTGCATTTGAGCTTCTGTAGTGAGACCTCGGGCTAAATAAATAAAATATATATATATATATTTTAGAAAAGAGTAGATATAACTCAACTATATAATGAAGTACATGAAGTATAAATGGATGAGCCACTTCAAGGACAAGACTAAGCTTCTTTAGAGAAAGCCCCCAAACTTACCAGATATTGCTTCGTGAAAGAGTATCTTAACTGTAAGGGCATAGAAAAGTGGAAAGTGCAAGGATGGAAAAATTATGACAGAAGAACACTGATCAGAATAAATATATCGTCCTTCTAGTATTAGGCAAAAACAGAATTTCAAGTAAGCAGTGTTAGCAGAGATAAAGACATTTTCCTTAGAATAAGAGTCTTTTCCTTCAAAAAGATAACTTTAGAGTGAAAATGGGCGGAGCTTTGAGAAACTAGATAAATGTCCCATCATGGTGCAAAATTCTAACACACCTCTAGCGGCTGATGGACTAGGACAGAAATCCCTAGGGCTAGAGGGCTGAACGGTACAATGATCAGGGCGACGTAAGGGATGTGTATAGAGAACACACACCCTCCGGCTCAGGTATGAACCAAGCTTTGATGAACTCCAAAGGCCTGAAACTATTCAGAGCGTGTTCTCCAGTGGGGACAGTGGATTACAGAAGGCAGAAAACCTCCTGCTGCATTTGCCTGGAGGAACCACAGCAGGCTGACGCCCAGCCTCTGCGTGCAGCGAGCCTGGTGGGGCGGTGGCCCCGCGACGCCCTGACTCTGTTTCCCCCCCGGTTCTCAGGGGGGCCCCCCTCGCTGTCCCAGAAGCCGATCCCCGCGCCTGTCCACTCAATCCTGTGTTTGACTTTTGCCTCTTTCCTCAGACCTTCCACCCTGGTGGCAGTTTTCCTTATTTCACTGAGAAAATAAAAGCGATGAGATGACAGTTCGCGGAAGCGCCACTGCTCCGTCACTGTCACCGTCGTCACCGTCACCGTGCACGAGGGCCCTGAGCTCCCTGGCTGCTGCCGTCTCCTGCTCCTCGCTGGCTTCCTGGGCCGTCTCCTTCATGGCCTTCGTCTCCGTGTGCAGCAAAAGCGCTCCATCCTCTGCCTCCCCGCTTCCTTCACCAGGAGTCTAACCCAGATCGCCCCAGCGCACCTACGCTCACCACTGTCATCCTTTCTGCCCCTGCCAAGGTGCTCGTCACCTCTGTGGTGCCAGCCTCGTGTCCCGCGCACTCTCCAGCAGCGTCTGACACCGTTACTGCTAGCTCACCTTCCATGTGATCGCTCTCCGAGCAGCGCTCCGACATTCATGCTGCCTTTCAGCCATCGTCAGCATCCTCCCTCCTCCTGGCCATGAAATGTCGGGGTGACCCGTGCCTCCCCCCTTTACCCCTGCTCTGTGTCACCTTGGGGATTCCACCCTACGTCACCCAGCATAGACCTCCCTTTAGACTTCAGATCTGTTGGCCCTTCCACTTCTTGACATCTCTATTTATGTATCTTATAACATTTCAAACAAATTTCTCCCCACACGGACCTCTGCTCTGTCCCTGCCTGCCCAAAGTCTCTTACCATAGCGTGTTCATTCTAGGTGGCTTCAGTGACAAATACCAGGGATTTGGAAGCTCAACCCAGATCTATCCTCTTACACTTCTGGGGACCAGAAGGTCAAAATCAATTTCACTGGGATGAAAGCAGTGTCAGGGGCGCCATGCTTCTTCAGGCGGCTCTAAGGGAGAAGCTGTTGGCCTTTTCTGGCTCTGTGGCTGCGTCCCTTGTTGACGCGCCCTCCCTCCCTCAGCCGCTGAGGCCAGTGGTGCAGCATCTTGCTTCAGGCCCACGTGACTCTATTGCAGGGACAAGCTTCTCAGTGACCCCTCTGCTTAGGACGCTGGTGACTGCACTTAGGACCTACCCAGATATCCAGGTTAATTTCCTGGCCTGAAAACCCTCCATCACGTCTATGAAGTCCCCCTGCGCTCTCACCGCACGTTCACAGGTTGCAGGGATGGTGAAGGGGCAGGTGCTGGGGTCTGTTATTCATCCCACTATGCCCGGTGAAGGGCGCCATCTGCTTTTGCTCAAGTTGACAAGCAAGGGAGCACCTTGATAAAACTTCTCTCTCAAACCTTATACTCCCTCATAGAACGGATTTCAAATGGAGCCTAGAAAATCTTCCAGAGTCTGGTCACTTCTCACCACCCTGCTGCTGCCACCCTCTCTGTCCTGGCACTAGGCCCACTCCTTGCTTTCTCCCGACCCTCTGCTGTGAGCTTGCCCTGCTTGCCCTGTGCTCAGCACCATGTACTCTCGGCTGTCCTGCTGGCATTCATGTCTAGTGCTGCGTTCACCTCTGGAGAGGGCCCAACTTCAAGTGGCCCCGTGGTGCCCCTGTCACAGGCCACCTGGTTCTTCATAGGCCTCATACTTGCAATTCCCTGAAACTTGGCTTCCCGCTGTGAGTCTACATTCTGGGGGCTGCTGTGGTAAGTGGGTATTACTAGGGTGCCTAGAACAGCGTTGGGTGCAAGCGCCTGACAAACACCCGTGAGGAGAGCACCCGGCTCTGCGCTGGCAGCGGGGCCCGGCCTTTGGAGTCTTCCTGCCCGCTTTCAGCTGTGTACCTGGCGGACTTTCTGGGCTTGGACGTCGACCACAAGGATTCTGCTCAGCACCGGCTGGGCCACATAGATGTACCGGTTCCTGACGTTGACTGCAGACGCCCACTGGCACCACTGGGTGGCATCTCCTTCTCGGGGGCAAATTTCTTTCTGTAAAGAGAAAGCTGCCATGGGAATTCTTCCGTCCTCTCCCCTGGCCCTCCCTGGTCCCTTTCCTGTTTTCTTGGGGTTCACAGACTATTGCTCACAAACTTTTCTATGTTACCAACTTCTTTACCTCCTGTCCCTCCCAACCAGCAGGCTCAGTATTCGTGTGTGTCTCCCTTCTCTTGTCCCTGTCACCATTCAGACTTCTGTGAGAGGGACTCAGGCTCCTCCTCCATGCCCTCACTTCCCCTAGGCTTTAGTCCTCATCCACAAAGCCAGGGAGTCAAGGACTCCTTGGCTGTGGCCTAAGCCCTGAGCCGTCACCTGAGGGCACTGGCATGGCCGCTGCCTGCTTTCCTTCTCTCCCTCCACCCTCAGTGGCTCAGCCTTCTCAGCTCTGTTTGCAGATTTCTCTATGTTGGCTTCCTGAGGCTTCCCTCCTAGTTTTCTAAACCACCACCTCCTCCTTTGATCTCATTGAAGCCCATGGCTTGAAATCTACCACACTTCCACATAAACTGACCCATCCACCTTGTGGCTTAATGTGGATCTCAAGTTTGAATGTTCAAAACCAGCTCTCATATTTATCTCCTCATTCTGCTCATCCTACTCAGTATTCGCTTTCCTAGACCAAGAACTTGGAGCTAATCCTTGAGTCTTTTCCCCCTGCCTTCACTTCCCAGTGAGATGTCCCAAATCCTTTCAGCCTTACTGTGCAAACGTTTCTAGTGACTATACTGCTTCTCACATCTGCCCATCACTCTGGTGCCCGCCATACCATCACCCACAGCCCCCAGACTCTGCCCCTTAGTCCCAGCCTAGCCTTCCTATCCTGGTCTCCACTCCAAGACCCCAGTGGTCAGAGGAAAATGTCAGCCAGATCATGTGACTCCTTGACTCCTCCCCGCCTCATAATGAAACCCGGGTCTTTCTTAAGGCCCCCAGGCCCACCTACATTTTGGTCCCTGCTGTCCTTTCCCATACTGGCCTAGCAGTGGCTGTGCTCTTCGTCAGGAATGCTTTTCTCCACATATCTACCTGGTGCATTTTCTTGTTTCTTCAGTTCTCAGCTTCGCGGTCACCTTTCTGAGAGGCCTTCCCTGACCTCAGCTAGTTCAGTAACCCTTGCCACTCGTCACACCCTTTACTGCTGCGGTTCCCACCTGACACTTGCTCTCACACAGAGCTTTGTCTACTTCTGCAGTCTGACTTGTTCCACCACGTGGGAGGTCCAATTTCAGAAACCAGACTATCCCATGAGACCAGGTGGGAACTAGAAAGGGGCCAGGGCCGGAAGGCCTGAGGAAGGGCTCTTTCAGATCCATCACTGGCAAGCCTTTTTTTTTTTTTTTGGCCTCTGTCCACTTTCTACTTGACCTGTGTCTCATTCCTGTGAGTTCATGCTTTCTCCTTAGTCCCCTGGGGCCACTGAGGGACACCCGCCTGACAGCTGTCTGTTCACATTGCTGTCTCCATCCCTGGCTCTCCACCTGGGGAAGCCAGGGCTCATGCACAGCACAGGCTGAGGGGTGGAGAAGGGGGGCAGAATGTGCAGCGTCTGTGTTCTTCCCTCAGCCTCAGAACAGCTGCGAGCGCACCCTGCGCAGCTGGTGGAATTTCGGGTCTGAGGGGCACACAAGGGGATGACTTCTAGAATTTTTCTGATGGTGATGTAGAGGCTGTCCCAGCCCTGAAGACTCACGTAGCTCATGAAAATCTTCTCCGTGGGTTTGAGGTGCCTCTGGATCTCGCAGTCTGCAGGGTGGATGATGACAATGCCATTGTCGGAGAAGACGTAGAACACGTTTCCCACGCTGAGGCCTGGGATGGAGGCAAATGCAGCATGGTCGGGCTCTCTAGTAGCCACCCTCCAGGCAGGTCACACAGAGCCGCGGGCAGCTTGGGTGTAATGGGAGCAGGCACCAAACGTGATTCCCAGTGGAAGCAGGGTGGGTGAGCGGCCAGCTGGAGAAGCCCTGCTTGGTGGTGGTAGCGTGTGCGGGGAGAAGGGGGTCGTCCGGCTGAGAACCAAGGAGCCCACCCCGCTCGCTCTGCAGTGCCCACGCCGCCCTGAACACACACAGCTGCACCCCGCTGCCCCATCTAGCATGGCTACCACAGATTTACAAATAACCATGGCCTCGCTTTTGGCGTTTGTTTGATCTTTCCTGTTCTGAAATGGAAAACACCCCTTGGGCGGTTGGTGTAGGGCAGTCAGAGCAGAATGAATCAGATGGTGCCCAGTATGTAAAGGCTCTGGTTCTTAAAGCATTCATGGATGGTGTGCTCTCGGCCTGAGGTCCTGTTGGGTGGCACTCCCCTGTCCACGCTCGACCCTGGCCTGTCTACTCCTCCCAGGCAGCCCCTCCCAGTCCTGCCCTGCTCTGGGGCACCCTGGGTTGCAGGGCAGCACACACTCTGGCTTTGCCTATCCATCTGCCCCCACCCTGGTCTAGGGCTGTGGATGCTGGGCAGAGCACCCTTGGGCCTTGGAGACAGGCTCCGGGGGACCACATAGTTTAGCTGCTTCCTTTCAAAGTAAAGAGACTGAGGACAAAGCGGGGAGGGGAGGGCATGGCTGGGGCCTCTGGCCGCTGTGCCAGAGCTGGGACAAGACATGCGTGCTGCCTCTTCCTCTGCTCACTCATCCTGCACTAGGGCAGGCATAGCACAGGGAGGTGTAAGCTCTGGACCGCTCCCCCCACCCCACCCCATTTTTCCTCCTCTTTTCTCTTCCTCTCCTTTCATTTCTTTTAATGCTAGAAAGTCAGGGTTTGTATAAGTTCTAAGAAAAACATGTAAGAATTCTTTTTTTTTCAATGTGCAGAGAAGGCTGAGCAGAGTGTCTGGGTAAGTTTTAGTGAGTTAGAAAACAATAAAACTGGGAAATAGGAATCGACCGTCTCACTTCTTGCAGAGACTATAGGCAGCTGTCTTGGATGCAGGCCCTTGGTGACGGGCTGGTGCATGGCAGGGCCCTTGGCGTGGCTTGGGGTCCCTGGCAGTAAAGCGGCCTCAACTTCCCAGACCATCTGTGCTGAGAGGGGCTCTGGGTGTGAGGGCCACTGCCGTGCTGTGTAGCTGGGCCCTGTCCTGCAGAAACCACTTGGGCCAGGAGCTCCGGAGGGGCAGCTGAGGCTGGCTGTGCAGATGCCTCGTCTCCACCCCATGGCCTCTCCACCTCTGGAGAAGAATGCCAGCTCACCTGTGCTCTGACCCACTTAGCAAATGCCTTCCATTCACACCCAGGGGCTGGAGGCTTCAGTCTGTGCCACACTGCAGACTCAGAAGTAGCCTCCCTGGGCCTGTGGGAAATTCTGCAGCTGTAAGAACCAACCTAAGGTAGAACTCTTTGGGGTGCACAAGGGTTTGCAGCAGTAGCTGCAGTTTCAGGGGAGCCTAGTGCCTGTTCACAGCGTTGTAATGAGATGCCACAGGTACACACCCAGCATGTAACTGACTTCACAGGTGACCCTGGGCTCACACTACAGCCCCTGGAAGCCTCTGCTGAATTTAGCTTCTGCTGAAGGGTCTGAGGGAGCCTTTGCTTTGCATTTGCTTGTGTCCACTTGCGCCATCCCCTGTGTCCTACTCAGATGCGAGAGTGCTCGGAGTCTGTGGCCCTGCCTCTTGGCTTCTGCACGCCCTGTCTCGGGTTCTGGAGCACTAGCAAGGGAGAGCGCACGTGTCCACTGCCCAGGCGTGGTGGAATTAGCTCGCTGCGTTGCTGCTCTTAGCGCGAGCCTGGTACCCTGAGGAAGTTGTGGGTCTCACATGGGCATTTTGATTTCTACAGCACATTTCACACCTGCAGGGCCTCCTGATCCTTTTTAACTCTTTGCTTTTGAAACCTGAGGCCCTCAGCAGCAACCTGTCTTAGCGGGACAGCACCCTGAACACATGGCGCATGAGCAGCGTGCGTTGCGCCTGGCTGCAGGGCTCAGACGGCTGTGAGAAACCAGCGACAGCCTGCTGGCAGCCATTCCTCATGTCTGGCTTCTGCCTGCTTTTCCTCGGACCTACAGCATCAACTTGGAGCCTAACATCCAGGAAACGGTCTTGGGACTGTATCTGCACATACGCGCTAGACGTCAGGGCACACGCTGAGAAGTGCCTTTGGAGAAACGAAACACTTTGGTTCTTCCAGAGGGGGCTACTGTGCCTCCTCCCTTCACAGCTTGGGGTGCGGCCTTGCCTCTCATTCCCTTCTGCCACCCAGCCGGAGGACAAGTCACCCAGAGAGATCTGGATTCAGATCTGGGTCTGAGGTCACGGGACGAGGACTTGCGCATGCGCACACACAAGCAGTGACCCGGACGCTTGGTCCCAGCGCCTGTCTTCGCACTATGTTTGAGTCATATGAAGCAGTCAGTATCAGACCATTTTTGATGTACAAAAATGGTATTTACATATGGCTCAGTGCAATAGCTAAAGATTTGTTTCATAAATAAGGTATGCTTTTGAAAATCTATTCATTGAAAAACGTATTTACAATAGTCGTTGCTGTACAATGCTAATTCTATAGCATTTTCTCAATTGAAGCATAAAGTATAGCTACTGTTGATGCCAGGAGGTATACACCCCCTTCTTTGGCAGGCATATCTTATAAGTTTAATTTTATTTATTTTTAGGAGTTCTGGGGATTGAACTCAGGGCCTCATGCATCCTAGGCAAGTGCTCTACCAATAATCTACACCCCCAGCCCTCTAGTCTTTTAAAGACAATATGGGGTAAGAAAGCATGAAACCCGACATGAAAATCAGCTACTGGGAAAAGCAGAAGGCCAGCTCTGATCAGGAGCTTCTGTCAAGCGGTCTGCTTCAGCCTGGGTTACGAGCAGCTTTGATGGAAACTTTCCATTTTCAAATACATAAATAATTTTTAATGTGGCTTAATATGTGCACCATTTGACTGTCATACCGACCTCCCCTCCCCTGCTGGATTTGGCCCGTGGGCCCTACTGTGCGCTGCTCAGTGTCCCAAAGCTGACAGCGGCTCGCAGAGACATTGACCCTCCTGGAACTGCAGACATACGTGGTCACAGGCACGACACAGAACAATCAAACGCAGTACCTTCCTCTCTCCAAAGAATGTTTGCCACTGCACAGCAGTGAGGAGAGCAGGGACGTGATTGCCAGAGGGAAAGAAGAAAGGGAGGTCAAACCTTGACTGTGGCTACTTGTCCCATGCAGCAGCGCGCTGGTACCCAGCCCGTGGCTTACAGAATTGGCAGCCTTCCTAAGCCCTAGCTATGTACTGGCCCGGCAAGCATGCCTGGGAGGGCGTGCTTCCAGGTCTTGGCGCCCTTTCGATTCCTACATGAACCTTGGAAATGAGGCCCCAGGATCCCGATAACTAATGAGATTCCCACATTTTGTGACTGTGAAGGAGTAAACAGCATTGCTCCCCGATTTCCTGAATTCTTGCCAGGGAACTGACTTCCTCTAGGATTGTCCTAGGAAGGGCGTGGGAAATCCTTCTGATCATCTTTGTTGATTACAAAGGCTTAGCATGGAATCTTTGACCAAAGGAAGAGACCAGGACCAGTACCCACATTCATGAATTCTTACGTGCATGCCTAGGAGGTGAGGTGAAGGGGCAGTGACCAAAGGGATAGCACATCACCTGGGTGACAGTCCCTGGAGTAAGGGCCATCATGCTCCCAGTGGTGTCCAGTAGCCAGACAGTTCTGAACCCTAGATAGTGCACTTTCCCTATATGTGTGCACCTATAATCTATAAATTAGGCAAATAGGTTAACTCATAAAAATGCAACAATTAAAGCCATATACTGCAATAAAAGTTATAAAAACTTAAGAAATTTTCTATGTCTGGAATTTTCAGTGTAGTATTTCCAGACCACGGAAAGTGAAACTGCTGCAGATGAAGGAGGACGAGCATGTACACGAGCCAGCTTGTGGCTCCAGCTCCTGGTGGGTGGATGGTATGATGACTTTTGTGACCGAGAGGCAGAAGTTCTGGTCACACAGCAACAGGCAGAAGTGGGGTGGGAACTCTGGAGTCCCCTTGTGGTCATGGGTGCTGTCTGCCACCCCGAGAGTTCTGTCTGTCTCTGGAGCTGACTAGGGGTTTTATGCAGTCCCGAGAGGTTCCTGGTTGGAGGCTGTGGCTCTAGTCATTTTGTGTCCTTTTTGCCACCTGATCTCTCCCTCCCCACCAGCCACCCCGCTCCACCAGGAGCTGCAAGGCAAGAGTGAACTCACGGGTCTTCCTGGCCGAGTCCTCGATGAACAGTGAGGAGATGTCTTCGTCCACACCCACTTCATTCTTGGCAATGCAGGTGTATGCACCCGTGTCTTCATACCGGACACTGCCAATGTGGAGCTCGCTGCCGTTGGCTGCAGAAAGGGCAGTGCTGGGGTGGCCAGACACAGCCCCAGGGCAGGGCAGGGCAGGGGCAGCTAGCGTCCCTGATAACGTGCCCAGGAAAGAAGGGTACAGCTGAAGTTACCCAAGGGTGACCTAGAAGCTGGCAGCTTCTCATTGTGGCTCCTAGAAAGTCCCTGAGAACCATAGACACCCGGGTGGTGGGGAATCTGGGGGAGACATCTGCCCCCATACACATTGGACACAGAAAGGTCTGTGTCTCATTTCCATTCTTGCAAAGAGGCTCAGCTTGGGCTGAGTGGGAGTAGCCCATAGGCATGTGGGGAGTTCTTACCCAAAAGGGAGAGCTGTTTGGACATCTGGGCCGAGACATCCATGCCGTTTTTCAGCCAGGTGATTCTGGGTGTGGGGATGCCCTCTGCGTGGCACCTCAGGCTCGCTGCCACTCCAGGCTCCTGGGCCTGGGTTTCTGGGTAGACACGGATGACTGGTGGCACTGTGGGTGAGAAGTGCACAGGTTAGCGAAGGCTGCACCTGCCCTGAGCACGCGGCCCAACTCCGACACTGTTCCGGGGAGCGAGCCTGGGAGGGGACTTGGGAGATCTTTTCTTCACCAGCTCCCGGTGATCATCTCGGGCAGCCCAAGGTCTGAAAGAAAGGGCTGTGAAATGGATTAGCGGCAATAAACACGTCAGGCATTGGGCCCTGTAATTCATGGCTTTTATCGTTAGTCTAAGTATGATCACAAAGACATCTAAATATTTAATGCTATTCAGCTGCTACATGTAAAGAGCAACAGTCCCTGGAATTTATTTCTGAATGAATAAAACTCAGATATATTATTTCTGTTATCAGAAAACCATTGGATGGGGGCTTAATTTCTCATAGAAAATGCTTTGCAAAGCACTATGGACCCTGATGGGCGGAGGAGCTAATTACACCACTGCTCTGTGAAGTCCCTGACTTCCCAGTGGGTCATTTTCATTCATTCATTCATTTCTCAAGCCCTGGAACACAGGTGAAAGGCCAGCTGTGCCCTCTTTGGTTGGTGAGGGTCTTGGCCCAGGGCCACAGCAGTTAAGCATGAGTTCGAGGGTGTGACAGGGCCCACTGGCCAATCAGCAGGGGGAGACAGGAAGCTGGGACCTCTCCTGGTGCACAGCACCTCTCACACAGGCTGGCTGAGGGGAGACACCTTGTAAAGATGGCTGGGAGGACCCCTCTGCCTGTTCCTAGCTCTGGGCCCAGGAAATTAAATCAATAGCACTTTAAATGGCAGTGAGGGTTTATATTTATCTATATACTTTACATATTTCCAAAAAGGATTTTGGGAGTTTATGGAAAGTCACCTCAGTATTAAACTAAACAAATGCATGCATCACACATGTTTTAGAGATGGGGAGCTGGATTCCTTCTAAAGTAGACGATTATATTTCACTAGGGGTTTCTGGAAGTTTCTGTTGTTCAACATAAAGGACTTTAGGAGAGAGGATTTTTCTTGGGAGCAGAGCACAGAGCAAAGTTTGCTTTTCTGAAGCAGGACACAGTGGCACCGTGAGGTAGTGGAGTTCCAGTGATCTGTGCTTGGGTTGGCAGAGGGGGAGAGACACTCCACGGCCCCACTGTGAGGAACGAGCTGCAGCTCTTGATCAGCTTAGCTTGAGCTTCAAGCCTTTCCTTGGCTGACCTTGGGTGCAAAGGTGAAGCCCAATGGGAAACGGAAAAGGCCATGAGCTCACCCTGACATAGCCCATGGCTGTGTCAGTAGCGTGAGCTCAGAGTGCTCTGGGCCCAATAGCGCAGAGGCCCAAGGACAGGACTGTCTGGTTGCCTGCCCAGTTGCTCTGTTACATGTCGTCATGGGGGAGCCCCAGGATGAGGCAGATGGGCCTTGTTCTGGACCTGGTGAGTGGGGATGGATGCATTCGGGGAGTGGCGCTGAGCTCAGCCTGCCTGAGGCTTCCTGGGGCACACCTGAGCAACTCCCTTCTCCACCTGCTCAGAGGACAGAAAGCAACTGCCTGACTGCTGGGCTGGGGAGGGGGCATGGGGGTCAAGCCAGATAGATGGAATTGTGGCTGGAAGCTGTGATTAAGAGCACCAAGATGTGGGCGGGGCCCAGACACACTGGCTCTTGGGTGACTGCAGAAGGTGGAACCACCAGAATTCTAGAGTAGGTGTGGCCAGGACTTGGGTGCCAGCAGGCCCCAACTCTTGCTAAAGCACCTTAGTACAGCCTGCCTGGAACCCCCAACGTAAACCTGAAGGACGTAGAAGCATCAGTAGATAGAAGTGGAAACAGACGAATCAATCAGAAAGAGAGAATGATACATAAATCTAAGAGCTGGCTGTTTATAAAAACCAACAACTTTGCCAAATACTGATAAGTTTAATAACTGAAATAGAGAAAGAGTACAGGGTGTATTAGAAATGTGAGACTACTGTATTCAATTATGGGTAATAAATGTGAAAATCTGAATGAAACAGATCATTTAAAAGGAAACTTTAAAAGGACCAATGTTGAATTAAGGAGGGAATATTTTTAAAATTTAAAGTGATACTAACCCAAAGGGACTCTCACTAGTTATACAGATTTCCTTTGTATACCAAAGGACTAGATAATTCCTAGGGCATAAAATAGGGAGGATATGCCAAATTCCATCAAGAAGCTAGTATAACCTGGACACCAAAATCTAAGAGAGACAGAGGGAGGGAGGGAAGGAGGGAGGGAGGGAGGGAGAGAGTCAGAGACAGGGACAGACAGACAGACAGAGAAAAGAATAGGAAAAAGGGGTAGACTTCAGACTACATGGACCACAACCCCACGTGCACTGTTAACAACTAAAATCTAGCATAGTATTGAAAGAACACCCTGTGACCAAGGATAATATCTTTCAATGCCTATTAGGAAATCTGTAATTAATCATATCCAAAGTCAAAGGCAGTCAAAAGAAAAACCATTTGATTCTCTTGCTAGACACTGAAAAGGCTTTTGAAAAAATCCAAAATCCATTTCTTAGGAAAAAGCCTCAATAAAATAGAAACCAAATGGTATTTTCCTCTTACAATGAAGAATATCTCTATAAAAAGAAAGAACAGCGCCATTCTTTTCAGAATGAGGAAACATTAAGTCAGGAAAGGAAAAAAAGGAGAAATCAAAGGAGGCAATATTAGGCCCTGGTGGTATGCAGGGTGTTGTCAGTGGAGGCCAAAGATGAGAGGTACAAATAGCGAAAGGATGGAAGGAAAGGATTTTTTTTTGGCTTGCATTTTAGTACAGGGTCTACAGGGTCTCTACCCAGATCAAACTCGTAGTAATCCTTCTGTTTATGGCCTCATGAGTGCTGGGATTACAGGCACGCACCACCACGCCCAGTCTCAGTGTGCCCTGTGGGCAGGGCCCGAACTGCACATTGGGGATCGAACTCCGGCTGCGCTCTGCCTAAGCGGCGCTTTAGTCCACTGAGCTATTAGGCTGGCCTGAGGGAAAGGCTATTTTATGTGGATATCCTTCAAGTAACAAATCAAAAAATGGAAAGGATTAATTAGTTTGATAACAGAGTTGGTACCAAGATGTATAAAATTTAAAACTTCCTAATGTGTATCAGAGGTGACCAGGCAGAAGACAGAGGGAACCTAAGAAACAAAGTAGAAAGCCTCTCTTCTGTGATGAAAAGTCACGAATAGTTGGAGAGAGGTGCTCTTGGATTCTTTCAAGGAATACAATATGTCAAATTAAGCCATACATCTAATCTAATTCTAATTTAAATCAGGAGGCTGGGGTTTGACAAAACAATTCTGAATTTATCTGGAAAGGAAAAACTGGTACAAGCAGTAATAGGTACAGCTATTGGGGAAATCTGGAAAATGAGAGCGATGACTATTGCTTTGCCATATCAGACATTGCCAAGTATTCTGATAGCACGTGGAGGCCAAGGGGTTCGTCTTTGAGCCTGGTACCACATTCATGACCTTGGTGGGTTTTGCAAAACTCCCTCAATTCAATATTGTGCAGCCAGTGCTTCTGAAATGCCAGCCAGGTGCTGGGTACCATGTACACCACAGCAAACGCATGCCCCATCCCTGTGCTTGTGGGACTTTTTGGCAAGGTGACACAGTGCTTAAGTGTAGGATCACTTCTAGAGGGAGCTCTGGGGGCACACCATCTGGGACAGTGGCCCCAGGTGACCCGGAGAGCAGGAGAGTGGCCTCCAATTCTCCCTACCTCACACAAGAAAGACTTCCGTTCTCAAAGCCTGGGCTGCCTGTCTTTTTGTTGGTACAGGACTTGTCCAGCAAAGTGGGAGCTTGGACAATGGGCTAGGCATCTCCAGTGTGGTTTGTGGAGTGGCACTGATCTTTGATAGGAAGCTGTGGGTTTGTGACGTTTTTGTATTTGAGCATCTATCTCAATCACAATGGTAAAGCGCTGGGTCAGACCTGCAGGTCTGAGTCCGTAGCTCTTGAGGAACTAAGGAATCTGTAGCTACCTACTAGGTTCCTGAGGAGACTTGAGTGGTTCCCACTGTGGAGGCCCTTTCAGACCAATTTTGAGTGCTAACTTTGAACTGAAATGTGTGGGAATGTTCTAGAACAAAAGAAAACCTGCCTAAAGGTCAAGGGTATGGAATGAGTCATACATGACACTTTGGTCTCCAAGGGCAGAAGATAGAGTGCCCAGGGAAACCTGCTTGCTGCTGCAGCCTTTGTGTGCTGGCCCCTTTCTCTTACCTCTGGACTAGGAGCTGGGTAGGAGGAAAAATCTTTTTGATATTGGAGACTGAACCCAGGGCCTTTGTGTTGAGCTGTATCTACAACCTCTTATTTTTTGTGATCCTAACTCATTAAATTCACTGAACTGCTGAGCTGGACTTGCAGTCCTCCTGCCTTAGCCTCTCACTGTGCGGGAATTATGGGTGTGGACCATCATGACTGGCTGGGAAGTTTTCTTAAATCACCCCTCCACTGGGTGGGGGCTCGTCCCCAGTGCTTACAGCTGGGAGGTGGTCTCCCCAGATGAGGAGACTGCAGCTGAGAGGAGGGATGGGCCTGCTGCATGAGCACTGCCCACCCGGCTTGCCAGGGGCAGAGCTATGGCTTCTATCATGGGTGCTGCAGTCTGGAACTGCCCTCTGTCCAGGCCAGGGAGGGGTCTGTGCAGGTCCGGGAGCCCTGAGGGGCCGTGCTGAGCAGGGCAAAGAGCGCAGCTTCCTTGAAGCCATGCTGCAAGGGCGCAGGCCTTTGCTTCTGATCTGCCCTCTTTCTTGGGGGTTGATCTGAATACTAAAAATAATTGGAAATTAATATATCCTGAGTAAACACATCCATTTTCTCAAACATTTGCAAAATCTTCTACTGAAAACACATCAAAGGTCCACTTTCTTCAGGAAGTATCTATCCTGGCTGGGGTGAGAGGCAGCATAAATAAGTCCTTAAGTAAGTGGTGCAGTCACAAAAGCACCAACCTGGAGTAATAAACAGGTTTAGAGATTATGATGGTGTTCTGGGAGTAAATCGCTTTGCGTTTGAACTATGGGAGGTCGAGGGTATTTTTAATTTAATGGATTAATCATGTTTGTCTAAAGTTCTTGCTCCTACTCTGAAAGCAATGTGGGAGGTTGCCCAAAGTTGTAAATCCCATCAGGGTTTGGGCCTCAACTCTGGGAGGCCGGCACTATGTTCACAATATTGAATTGAGGGAGTTATACTAATAATTTGAGAAAAGTAGCTGCCTGAAAGATTCCCTTTGGACCACCAGGTTGGGGTGACCTTGCAGAGGAGGCACAGAGACAAAGAGCACAAGTTCCTGCCTGTGCGGTATGGAGCCCTGAGCGGCCCCACAAAGACTCTCCAGCTGTCCACCCCTCACCTCACATCTGGATTCCTCAGCAGCAGCACCACAGCAGCCCAGGGTCTCAGTGTAACACCCCAGATTTTCCCAGAAGCTACTGACCATGAGGAAACGGGGGAAAATCATCTAGCCTGTGAGTCCCAGGTGCCCGTCCATTAGTTGGGGACAACCCACAGCAGGCATTCAGTAAATGCTACTTGCTGTTGTCTCTTTCAGACCATCCAATTCTCAGCATCTATGTGTGTGTGCATGCGTGTGCCCACATGTGCATGCGGGTATACACACACACACACACACACACACACACACCTTTATTCTAAGGTTGATACAGCAAGACTGCCTTCTATAATACTTTGAAAGCTCTGTCCTTTTCCAGGGTCAAACCCTTGGGATGTAAGATCAGGCCCAACTTAGCATGGGTGGTCCCACAGCTACTGGGGTTGGATGCCACCCCAAGAGCCTGGGAATAGGCCCTGTGCAAGACCCTCATGGTCTCCTGAAGCTAGAGCTACTGTAAGGGCTGGGCTGGCCACTGCAGGGCCGTACACAGCACACTGATATATTGAGGTAGAAAACTGACTGCGGACCAGCCAAAGAGCTCAGAGGCCTAAACGTGCCCGCCCCGCCCCCGGGTGCGCTGAGACAGCAATTGAGACCGGCCTGGTGCTGCAGGGCTATAATCCCAGCTCTTGGGAGGTTAAACACAGGCAGATCATCACAAGTCTGATCCACGTAGTGAGACCCTGTAGATCTTGTCCTAGAATTGAAAGAAAGAAAAAAAAAAAAAAGGAAAAGAAAGAAAAAGGAAAATTGACTGCAAAGTGTGCATTTACCAGCACACTCCCCATTGTACTGACAGCCCTTTGGCTGGAGAGATCTTTAGACCTCTTAGCAGTTAGGGAATGCATCTCAAGTGGCCTCTTTCAGGATTCCAGCCAGAAAGGTCTGCGCTTTGTTTAGACTCCAGGGCACAGTGCAGCCTTTTCAGCCAAGCCCTGATGATGGAGAGGCTGGCTCAGGGCGGGGTGTTCCTAGAGAGACCTTTCCAGGCCAGCTCAGGTGTCTACCTCTCCACTGCTGGGAGGAGCTGGTAGCCTTTAAACCTCAAAACGCATAAGGTACTTGGAAACCTTGCTCCAGACTCCACCCTGGGAGGAGCTGGGTCCATCCACACCCTGAGCTGAGTTTCAGAATTCCAGGGGACCAGGGGCAGAAGAGCCCTCCCAGCACCAGGGACTTGTCACTTGATTTAGCAAGGAACTTAAGTCTACGGTTTCCTGTATAAGTGGGAGACATCTACAGGGTCTCACTAGTGAGCTGTTCAGGTTCAGGGCAGGATTCTCCCTGCCCTCTTGCAATTTGCTTTGGAGGAATTAAAGCCCAACTGGTGGCTCCCACCTCCAGCCCTCTCCTGTGCCCTTGGCTCTTGCAAAGCAGGGGCAGGAGGGGAGGGGCTGGACCCAGTGTGCCTGTGGTCTGAGCCATCCTGTGGAGTTGTTTTGCATCATTAGCCTCTGGTTGCCAGCTGCCCCTGGAGGAGTCCCAGACACCACCTGTGGCTGCAGGTCGACTAGCAGGGAACCCCAGCCTGGCCGGCTAGCTGGCTCACCCAAGGGTGTCATAACTAGGAGCCTTGGGTTATGCCTGACAAAACGCAGATTCTTCATCAAAGGCCGGCAAGCACAGCCTTGAAACCTGAAGGGTTAAGTACATCTCCAACTCAGAAGAAATGTTAATAGGACAGTGCTTGGA
>PVKA01035015.1:0-22991 GCA_004027165.1 Ctenomys sociabilis | reverse complement strand
ATTATACATCTGAACATTAGCTCATTTTGTAATGTGATCACACACACACACACACACACACACACACGTGGAACAATTGTATGGGCATGCAAAAAATTGTATCAAAGAAATTCATTATTATTACTAAGTGCTCACTGCAAAGATAAAAAAATGGTTAAGTTATTTTTATAACAAAACACACACCTGGCAATCCCAAGGTCCTGAGTGTAATACCAGTACCAAAGAAACAAACTAAACCAAACAATGAAAATTAAAAACACACACACACACAATGATGCCAGATAAAAGTAAAGGTAAAATTATTGACCAACAAACTTTCATGTATGCATAATTACTTTCTCTTTTTTCAGGAATTGAACCCAGGGCATTCTCACTGAAGTGCACTCAGGATATTTTTTAAGACATGGCCTCATTGCACTGCCTTGTTATGTAGACTTATTTGCAATCTTACTGTCTAGCTTCCCAGATTGCTAGACTTCAGCAGTGCATTGTTTGTCATCATATTTTAAAGGTAAATTTTTGGTGAACAAGTTTTGTTATTACTCAACCTCAGTTTAGTTCACTGCACATTTTTCTTCATATTTTTAGAAAACAAAGCCTTAATGCTTGTAACACCGAGTGTGATAGTGCACACTCTCATTAATCGCTTTGCTCGCTTGGGAGGCTGAGGCCAGCCTGGGCTACAAAATGAGGTCAAGAACAGCCTAGACTACATGGTGAAACGCTGTTTCAAAAATAAAAACAAAAACCAGTTAAAAAAACTCACACAAAGGGTATGACATACTTCAAATATATCTGTATCGCAACATGAGGGGTCATTCTAGCACTAAACAATAACAATGGCGTATTTTCTTACTTTAGTATTGCAAGAAATGTTTATGATATGCATAAAATTTGGATGTTTTGGAGGTGTTTTGGTGTTCTCTGAAATACAAAACAGTCAATTTACTTGAAAGCCAAAAGCAGATGTTAATAGCTTTGTAATTTGTATGTAATAATGAGAAAAAGAATGCAAAAATTTTTCATAAATGTAGAACAATAAGCTAACAAATAATGTAAATGACAATATAAACACATAATTATAAAACCTAACAATAAGGTCTCAAGCATACTTTCACTAAAATGCCTTAGGAATTATTGAAACTAAAACTAGTTATATTAAAAACTAAAATAAGAGGAGCTGGGGATCATGGTTCAGTAGAATAAGCACTTCCCTGACAAGTGCAAGGCCTTAGGTTCAATCCCCATTCCCTACCCCTGCAAAAAAAAAAAAAAAACACTAAAATAGAAGACAATATTTGAAATTATATCAAATTTGTTGATTTTTTTTCTAAGTATATGTTCTTTCTTTTAATCAAAGTAGTTCACTATTTAGGGTAACACTAGAAGGCACAGAATTAACTGAAACAATATTTTCTGGGGAAAACTATATAGCCTTCCAAAAGTGACACGAGATGTTATCAGAATTCTTACAGAAACATCTCTATAAAGCAAAAGTGTGCTGGGTGTGGTGGTGCATGCCTGTAATCCCAGCACTTGGGAGGCTGAAGCAGGAGGATTGTTGTAAGTTCCAGACCAGCCAGAGCTACAAAGTGAGCTTAAGGCCAGCCTGAACTGCATAGTGAGACCCTGTCTCAAAAAGACAAAAAAAAATAAATAAATAAATAAATAAATAAATAAATAAATAAAGCGCTTCCCTGTCTCAAAAAGACAAAAAAAAAAGCAAAAGTGTAAAAACCTAAGTTACAAAATGAATAAGAGATAAACACATTCAAAATATCACTTACTGTTAGAAGAATGAATTTGATCATTATAGTTTGATTAACTCATAATTTCTGACTACAAGAAATTATGGTAGTGAGTGTTGGACACTTACAGCATCTTTAAGCTGCATTCTGTCCTCTGCCTCATTTTGTCAAAAGTAGCTCTAGGTAACAATCCCTTAATCATCTACAGAGCCAGAGAAAATTTTGCCTGATGCTCATAGATCTGTATATTCTGAAATGCTTATATCATGTCAATTTCTGTCAAAGTAATTTTTAGTGTCAACGTTCTCCTCATCACAGTTGCCTGTTACCATAGACAATACAGGTATCCTACAACAGAACACAAATAACTTGACTACTTCTAGTGGGCAAGTTCATTCTTCAGAACTTCAGGGAAATTATGTCCAATCACCTGTTTCTGAAGAGTCACAGGCTCAGAATATTCAGGCTTCTACTTCACAGCCTTTTGTGCAAATCTACAACTTCAAGAGTCTCAACAGCCAACCAGTCAAGCCCAAATCATGCCAGGTTTTTGTATAGTATCTATGTAAATTTGTATATAATAATGCATATTTATAATTATAAATGGATTCGTAGTTAAAAGACAACTAACTTGAACTCTGTTGAATATTGTTCATATATTAGATATACTACATAGTTAGATAAGTAATGAGACCTGTCTGTCTCAGCCTCCTTTCCATTCCTGAGACACCATATACAAAACTCACAAGTTAAAGAAGTGTATTTTGGCTCCTGTCTTTTAGAGGATGAGGACATACTCATGGCTCCAAGGAGGACAGGACACAGCGAGAACTCTGCTGGAGGAAAGCTACTCCCATTAGAGCAGCTATCCCACAGGAGAAAAGCCCTCCTCTTTCCAGGCACTTCCCTGACAGCGCATTTATTGCCTCATGATCCAATCTCTTTCAAAAACTCTACCTACATGACTTTACTTTTTATACCTCATTTGTGTACTTTTCTGCTGGATGGTTAAGACCAAGATAAAGCAAGACCTATGTAACAAGAAATGTAACTTTTTTATCGGACAAGATTAGTCAAATCCCCTCAGGATTTAGCCTGAAACCCTGTACCACAGTTTGTAGATCCTTTGTCAGTGTCAGTCGTGTGGATGAGTCACAGCCATTGCTTGACCAATGTTCTCTTTGTGAAAGCCTGAGAGAATGTTTCTCTCCATGTGACTCATCTTAGGCACATTCTACACCATTGATCACTTTCTTCTGTTGGCCCAATAATTTCCTTGATCAGAAAATTTGTGACATCACTGAGTTACAGAATGTTATAGTACAGGTTCTCCTATGTCCTAAGTCTTCACTGATCTTGAAGGCTAGGGCCAAAATACTTCGACATCACTCTTCCTATGGATCACCCACTACTATTATGGGCTACTGGACTATATTGGATTATTTGCTGAACTCATGCACATATAATATTACAATGACGATGAAATACCCATCTCTGACAAAATTAAACAGAAAGGGGAATACAAATGAAGAACTATTTTGAATCTGTATATACAAAATAGTTAGGATAGATATACAGCTACTTTCTCTTGATTCAATGAGAAGAAAGATTTGTACTAATACTCTTTGGACAGGATATCATGTCTGCATCTTGTACTATGAATAACTACTATGAAGACAATAATATGCACTGTATTAATTATTGAAACTGCCCTATTAGGGCAGGTGGTAGCTCAGTGGAATAAGCACTTGCTTAGGTAAGCACAGGGGCCAGGATTCGATCCCTGGTTCCACATGCCGCACCCACCCTGCCTTCAGGTGCACTGAGCTGGTGATGGACTCTGGGCATGGTGGCGTGTGCCTGTAATCCTAGTGCTAAGGAGGCAGAAATCAGGAAGATCCCCATGAGTGTGGGCTGTGTAGTGAGACCCTGCACACACAGAAAAGAAAGAAACTGCCCTATTAATCGGTTTTGACACTGTCTCTTTGCTATTTTTTCTCAATAAAAAAAGCTCTACCTATGAATGCATGAATATGGGGGGGAGGGTGCATTCTAGCTCTACACTGTAACAATGTCATATGCTACTATTATAGTATTATAAGGAACAATGTCGACTTTTCAAATGGGTTACTTGCACTTCAGTAAAGATTTTTGAGGTAGATTTTCAAATTTAAATATCAAGAATTAATTATAAAATGCTATGAAAGATAATAAGATTAAATAACCTGTGGAAATATAAATATATGAAAGTATTCCAGAAAGCTGGGGATATAGCTCAATGACAGAAGTGCCCGGGCAAACATGAGCTCATGAGTCCAACTCCTGATACAAAAAACAAAAACAAACAAAAAAACCCTCTTCAGATAGCTGCTTTCTTCACACTTATTAGATGATAACAGAAAGCACACCACACCAAATATCAGAAGCTCTGCTCCATTAAATAAAATTAAATAAAGTGTGTATTATCTAGGTTGACGCTGATATATCCATGTAAGAGGGAGTATTTTGTGCTGAGTGTGGCTCTAGGTAATTTTTATACAGCAGAACTACATCTGCTGCCAAAAGGAGAGAGGCACTGTACCTTTAGATAACATTGGTAAATTGATGCATTATAGAAATTCTGCACATCATTTATACATGTCCAAATGTAATAGCATAAAATGCATCATCGTAAATCATTTCTCTTTCATTATTTAAAGTACAGTAAGGTCACCTCCAAAGTTAAGACAATATTAGCTATTTTAGGGCAGAAAATAAAACAAGTAATCTTTTACAGCACCGCAGGTATGTTTTTCTTTTATATTTTGTTTTTTCCCCGTCTCTTTTATGATATCCGATGCTGGTTTGACCAGAGAAACAAAATACATTATAATGTGAAGCATAAATTTTCTGAGCTAAATGGAGTCCATTAAGTGCAACACTGAATGCGAAACTATTAGATAAGGAATGGCAGGTTACCATAAATTAAGAAATAGCCATTCCAAAGAGTACAAAATAGAATGTTGAGCTCCTCAGCAGCTCATTTATCAACACAAAGACTACACCTTGTTTACAGATAGAATATTAAACCTAGAATTAAAAAATCTTATAGGACCCTTTGCTGCATTTTTGGCAATGTATAAGCACATATTCTAATCATATACACTAGCTATGGAGAGCATGCTGCCTGTTGACAGTTTGATTATACAGGGACTAAAAAATATAGATTCTTTTCTATTTATTTTACAATACTTTAATCTATTTAGAAGTCGTTCTGAAGGGTTTTAGCTATAGGTATTAACATGGTAAATGAGTATCTAATGCTCAGATATAGAATGATAAAAGAGGATATGGATACATGATAGAGAGACACAGATATGGACATCTGGCTTCCAGGATGAAATTTATATCCTAAAATGTATCTGTATTGAGAATAAGAAGAAAGTGGCAGAGCATATTTAAAATTCTCACATTACAGAGACATACTAGAAATCAAATTGTCCCACGCTAACAATACTGTTCCTGATAAATCTCCCTCGAGAACTTTCTTCTTCTTGCTTCTCCAAGCAAGAATAATCTAGAACAAAAGAAAATGAAATTATAAGTTTGGGAAAGCACCTTCATAAAATATATGCAAATGCTCTTTTCTTTATTCACATTAAAATTCTCACTCAACCACTGCATTCTATTTAACAATTAGGAATTGTTTAGGGCTAGGGAGATGGCTCAGTAGAATAAGTGCTTGTTGGGAAGCACAAGGGCCTGAGTTCAACCCCTGGTTCTGCAAAAAACAGAAGAATTGTTCATTGTAGCAATTATTTTCATTATTATCCAGGTATGAGTGAGAGGATTATATTGATATCTAAGTCAAATTTGGCCCCAACTTTGCCATTTGACCTCCATTGGAAAATCAAATACTTGGTACATTCATAAAGATAAAGATTCATCACAAGTTTTTGTCATGAAAACAGAATGCGCTCTTAGGAAATATTGATAGTCATCCTATATTTCTATCATAGGGAGGTGTAATTTTTTTCTAGATTCACCAGTAGGTCTTTTATAGATCCCAAGTTACTTGAACTGCAATTCACATTCATCAAAAAGTTTTCTGATTATTTTTCTATGAAAAATACCAAGTCATTACAATTCAGCTTTATTATACTTTGAACCGAAAATTTTGGGTGTTCCTAGAGAAATTGAACTGAGGGAAGGTAAAGAAAATTCTCACTGAAATTTTCATTTTTCAGAAAAGTAATAAGGATTCATGCCCAATCAGAAAAACAAGTGTTTTAATTTTACAGAACATGCATGAATCTCCCTTATACCCTGCAAAAAAATCATTAATGCTATTCATTATCTCAATCCCTCTCCTCTGCACAATAAAAGGAGATGCTACTGAAAGGATTGGCTCCGTAGTGTTTATGTTGGAAAATGCAAACCAATTGGAAGAAAAGACACTGATAGACTGAATGAACCCAGGGAGTGCAGAATCTTCATGTCATTTACTATAGTGACTAACATTTAAAATCTTGAAAATGGTATATAAAATATGCTTTAGCTCATTTTGGGATGAGGAACTGATATAATTACACTGCTATACCCATTTGTCTTTCATTAGCTAAAGATTGTATTTAAAAGGTGCTAAATCCTGGCCACTTCCAAGCAACTGCACCACTAAGAAAACATGCTTTGGCAACACAAGAACAGCCTGAGACGTAGGTGTTCCCCCCATAAATCAGGCTAATCCACACAAAAAATATTAAGATCTGAACCTGCACTGGTGAAACATCAGCAGCATGTGTTTTCACCAAAATTTGCATTCTACATCAACCTGAAAGGAATGTTCGTTGTTCTTACTGAGATATTTTTGTTTGTATTCTTTCATTATTGTCTTATTTTCTTATTACTACACACTACAATAGATTAATAACTTTCATTTTGGCAGTTTTCTATATGCCTAAAACATAGGAGGTGAATATTATTATTAAGACCTAAAGTATTTCCCCAATACTAGCCCAGAGATTGGGTCTTCAGAAGATAATTAGATCAGAGAGGAGATCTGGCCCGTGGAATAAGATCACGGGGGAGTGAGAGCTGAGTGTAATCCCAGGAGGTGGGCCCTATTGGAAGAGGCTTTCACTGGGGACGTGACCTGCAAGCTTGTACTGCTCTCCCTGTTCTCTCTTTATCTGCTTAGTCAGTGCCATAAGTTGAATAGTTTTTCCCACCAGGACTTTGTGCTTTGCCATTTTGACCTTGGAACTAACCAATTATGAACTAAGAAATATGAAAACAGTAAGTTAAAACAAATCTGTCCTCCATTAAATTGAAGATACTGCATATTTTGTCTAAGTGATGGGAAAGAGGCTAATATTGATATATCAATTATTAAGCTTGGAGACATTGATCAAGGTGATTTAGAGATATATTTTACTAAACTATATTTATATATAATAAAATTCATATAAATTCTATTTAAAAACTAAGCAGGGTCAGGCCTAGTTAGTACTTGGATGGGAAAAATGGTTTTTAATAATGAAATTCAACAATAAATAACTACATCATTAACTTATGAAAAGAAACATTTGTGAAGTTACAATGATCTTAGAAGTGATTTCCAGGGGTGGCCAAATAGCTCAGTGGATTAAAATAACTGCAAGCAGGCTCAGGGGACAAGGGTTCGATCCCCCAGGCCTGCTGTGTCAGCCCTGCCCCAGAGGCACTAACACAGCAATTAAGACTGGGCGTGGTGGCGCATATCTGTAATCCCAGCTGTTGGGAGGCTGTAAATAGATGGATCACTATGAGTCCGATCTAGTAGTGAGATCCTGAACACCCTGTAGACCCTTCCCTAAAATAAAAAAAAAAAGGTATTTTCCTTCTGAATTACCACAGAATGAAGATAAGTCAGACAGATATGTATGGTAGTATAAATTTATATTAGGTGACCTGTAGATTATATATTATTGAATGATTCAAGTATTCACAGGCTTGAATTTATTTATACTTTATAATATAAGAAAAGTAAGAAAAAATCACAAGTAAATCTCTACTTGAATATGTAGTACAGATTTATGTCAATATGTTTGCTAAAGCTTTTGAAAGCTTTTAATCATTCTGACTAGTATTATAATGCATATATCTGTCAAAATATATTTGCTAAATAAGGCATTATGTTCATAGTAGTGGAATAAACAAGGTAATAAATAGCTCTTGAAGGTGATAGAATGCCAAAGTGCAGTAGAAATGTTTGATAACCACCAAATCAACAGTGGGGAGTATTTGTCAATATGAAGTATGTTACTTTCACTAGTGCGAACATTTCCACAATAAACGAATGAACAATTTAATCAATTACAAAATTCTATTTACAGAAACATTTTATTTTCAAGAATGAATATGTAGAACAAGATAAAATAAAACACAATATAATGGCACATTCTGTTGAAATTCTGTAAGCTAGGAAACTGATATTTTTGTGTAATATCTAATACAAAATTTTCCTCATTTCCAAAATATGTTACATAATTTACATGATAGGTACATTCTGTGTGACATATATATTCAAGTTTTAAAACATTAACAGTGAACATTAAGTGGCAATTTTTCCTTAAGGGCAATAAACAAAAACAGAAACAACTTAAGAGACTATCTTGAAATTATTGTGAGGTGTATAGTAAAAACTGAAAATGAATGATTACCCATATTAATAAGATTAATGTGATGTTCAGTTTACTTAAAGTTTGTTATATTTTAAGAAGTGTCAATAACATAACATAGTTTTACACAAAATACTGTAGTCATAAACTTATTGCCCTTCTTTGATGGTTTTTTTCAATTTTCTTTGATGATGGCATATGGGATTAAAGAATTTTTGAGGGACTAGGAAGATGGCTCAGTGGAATAAGCACTTCCCTAGCAAACACAAGGGCTTGAGTTCAATCCCTGGTTTTGAAAAAATAAAAGATTTTTTATATGTGTAGTTCATGAATAAAATGGTATATTAGTGGTGTCTTTTCTGCAGCTAAAGTGGAATATAATCAAAGCTTCCTTTTTGATGAACTACATATATTTTAAGAAATATACAGCCATGGCCACAAATATTCTAGGAAAAGAAGCATTCTTTTTTTTTTTTTTTTTTTTTTTTGTTCGAACTGGGGATTGAACGCATTGCACTGAGCCATCTCCCCTGCCCCAAAGAAGTATTCTTTTCCAAATTGAAAGAGTGACAAATACATCCCAGCATAGTGAGTCACAGGTACAGGATGCACAGAATATTTTAATGCAAGACATTAGATAGAACTAAGGTCTAAAACCCAGGGAAATAAAATGTTAACCATAAACTCAATCTTCTGTTTCATGTGAATGTGTCCTGTTATGTGACAATGATGAGGCTCTTTCTGTGGTCTGTAAAGGATCTCACCATACCTCAGGGTATAGACTTCAGAATCAGATGGGTCTGGTCTCAGTTCTAGCCAAGACCATCTAGACTACTTCAGCATGTACGTAGCATATTAAATATAGAGATCTTTATTTATAGAATGAATATAATACTTTTGCCTCTCTTAGAAGTTTTTATTTATAATAATTGTTGCTAATGTTACAGGTATCAGGTTACTATCTTAGAACTTTAAAATTTGAATTATAAACCCTAAAGGGTATCAAATAGATTTAAAATTAAATACATAAATTATCTTGCTGATGTTGTATACATGGAACTGATAGAGATAAATGTACTCAGGTGTGTTTAACACCAGGGTGTGCGATCCGTTAGATTTGACAAACAAATGCTTTCTATAAACAAAACTCATGAAGAAGCTTACAATAATGGGAATACACATTAAGCTGGACCACCTTTGATTAATGTTGCTGCTTCTCGAGTCTACTGACAGTTACTCACATAGCCCTACATAGTAGCCTTTACAGCTGCCACTAACAAAGCTCCATGTCACCCTCCATGTCACCCCACATGTTTACAGTGGAACAGTAAGCAGTAGCCCCTGAAGGAGATACTGCAGTACATAAGCCAGGAGATAATATGTCAAAAAAACACTTATCTAGGATTTTTTTAAATTACTGCATAATCTCAAAAATTCCATTCCCAAACATAGCCAGAAATCCCTACAGGCCACAATGAATTTCATCAAGAACATTTAATTTGATGAAATTTAACTGAGTTTGTGTGTGATGAAAGGAGACAAAGTGAAATGTGTGGAATCACGCAGTTTAAAACTTCTAGAGGTCAAAGCTCATGATGTCTAGATAAAGAGATACTAGTACATAGGTAGACAGAAATCTAAGATTACAGTGTTATAAATAATGCTTCAATAACTCATGTGTCAAACTATACTTAGGAGAAGTGTAGATAGAAGACAGATTGCTGAGGACTAAAGTGAAGACAGTTCCTGATAAAATAGAGCTAATGACAACACACTTCTTCGCTGGGAGCTTGGCTTTAGCAGAAAAGTAAGAGCACAAAAGAAATGCACTTGAAGACTTCTTATTTTGTTTGATTGTGTGCTAACTCCAACTACATTGGAGTCTGTTTATTCAGAACTGAATAAATAAGCACAGGCAATAAGTGAGCTTCAAGAAAAAACAAGAGAGGCCAAGATGTAGAAAACAAGGTGATACTTAGGCAGTACTGGGCAACTTTTCCTCCATCTCAAGGAAAATAAATCTCCATGAGCTCCAATATAGTTGAATTTTATAAACAGTAGATTTAGGAAACTGATTTAACAGTTTTCATTTTCTATTGTGAGTAGAAAGCAATGCAGTCTCTGCATAATACTGAGAAAAGAAGTAAAGCAGAATTCCAGAGCGCAGTGAAAGTTGCCAATCACCACCAAAGAGAAAGCCAAAGGCCCTTGCTAGGGACCTGCATTGCCATCACCAAGCAATGGGCAACTGCCAGCTCACACCGAAGCCATGAATTTCTAATGGTTTAGCTTTTCTAGGTGTGACTTTTCTTCAGGACTCAGAAGTGTGAGAATAAGAACAGAAAATGATTGTAGTATTAATTTATGTTCGAATTTTCTTGCTTGAGTTGAAGAAAAGGTAGAGGAAGCAGGAAGAACACAGGTAAACACTGAAGAATATTACTGAATAAAGAAGAAAGAAAGAATTAATTTGGATGGAGCCTGGGGGATGGCTCAGTAGAATAAGCACTTGCCTGGCAAGAGCAAGGGCTTGAGTTCAATCCCTGGTTCATGTGAATGGCTGTGCATTACCTAATGGTTACAATCTTCCAGTAACTATTCATCTTGTCTCTTCTCATCTTCTGATATGGCAGAAAAGGTGATGCAATCATTAATTCTTATGAGAGATAACTAAAAAAAAAATTTAAATACCCAAGAACATTCAAACAGCGAGTTATTAAAGAAACCTAGAGACTTGTTGTCACAATATCTTTGAAACTATGGAGAACTTAGAGTTAATGAGTAAGAGGAGCAAAATGAATGCTTATTATCAGGTGTGAATTTTGAGTCTGAGGTTTCAAAAGTCAGTTATTTTATTTAATGAGATACTCAGGTAAGGTGTGGTTTTGGTAAAGACAGAAATATTAACTGGCTCAAATCTTCATAATTACTCTTTGAAACTCTAAAATTCAAATATAATTTACGGTGAGTATTGTAAAGGGTATTTTTTAAATATATCTTCTCATTCAACCAAGATATCTCAGGGACTTCTTAATTTGGTGTTTTTCTAGTAGTTCCCTATGAAAATTTTAAGGGAAATATCATTTATATTTGTCCTCATCTAAAGGAGCATATGTGAAGCATTCTTATTAAGATCTAATAACATAAGTGGGATTAATATTTTCAGTGAAATTCTTTTTTTTTCCAGAACTAGGGATTAAATTCAGACCCTTATGCTTGCCAAGGAAGTGCTTATTCTACTGAGCTATGTCCCCAGCCCCTTTTCAGTGACATTCTGAGTAATTAGTGGAAGAAATCTGACGTGATTAATAGTTAGGGTCTGCACATAAAAAGGTGAACCACACATTGAAGTTTTCTGAATGCATGGGAATGATTAGAAGGTTAGTAGTAGAAAGCAAGTTGCATACTAATTGATAAATAATATAAAGTGCAGAAGTAGAGTGACTTTCAATCAATAGGTGCAATACGAGGACAACTTATTTGTAGTCAGACTTTTATTAAACGTTGACAATAGTTAGAATATTCTTAAGGAACTAAAAACTATATTTAAGATGCTGAATTTATTAAGTCAAGAGAGAAGTAAGCAATTTTTATGAAAACAAGATTATGAAAAAAATTTACTGATTAAATTTAATATAGTACCCAGAAAAAATAAAAATTATGTTAAAAGCATGAGATAAGTTTATTTAAACACATTATTAGAAAATCTAGTTTTGAAGATTTGATGTGAAAATTTTTATATTTATATGATTTGTTTACAAAGATGTTGGCCATTCAGTAAAAGTGAAAGATGGTGGCAAGATTCTGACATACTACAGAACCAAGGTAACAAAATAGAATAGTATGGACACAAATATAGAACTGAAGTCCAGTGCAATGGAATGCAGGGCACAAAATGCAGTTTACATAGCTACAACAATCTGATACTTGTAAAGGTGAAAAACAAAGATTGGAGAAAAGACAGATGCTTCAGCATATGGTGTTTGTAAAACTGCAAGTCTACATATACACACATACATATATACAGGTATATAATGAAAAATACATCCCTATCTCCAATATTGAAGAAAAAGTAACTCAGGATTGTTTGATGACATATTTATATTTATATATTGAACTAAATCTTTGAAATTTTTATTTTTTTGCTGCTATAAATGATTTTATTTTATTTTATTTTTGTTTTATTGAAGTACAAATATCAATGAGACAGTTTTAAAATATCTTGACAAGATGGATTTGACAAATTAATACATTGCAACCTGTTTTCATAATGTTTTGGTATCATAGAAGGTACATATATGATATTATACTTAAAGACTTTATTATAGCAGATGTCTCTTATCAGTAATTTAAGAGAGTGTAGCTGTTTGCGTATCTTATTTTTTATATCTGAATTACATCAAAGATTCAGTAATTAATACTTCCTATCTTGTTATTTTCCTAGTGATTGTCCATAGTACTAGAAGCTGACATAATATCCTGTCCAACCACCATTAGTGCAAATCCTGCCTCTCATAGAATTATGTAGAAGCAAGGCGTTATCTATCCCAACTGTACTGTCCATACACACACATCATGATTCTTTCTTTCTATACCCCTTTCTTTATCTACACCTGTCAGAGATGGGCACTTCATTGTCATTCAACTATTTTAGGTGCCTGAACTCAACAACAGAATCCAACACAGTCCAGCATTAAACAACTATAGTGAGTTATCCGAAGAAGTTGTTGACCATAGCCATTTACAGCTCAACTTATTATTATGGCGCCCTGGTATATACTTCATTTTTATACTTTTCTGCTGGAAACTTTTAAAAGATAAAATAAAGCAAAGTAAACATTTCAAGAGACTGCCTGAATAAAAATTCTAGAGCCCAGGAAATACTAGCAAAAATCTTTAAGTGTGGTTGCATGAGAAAACTTTGCATAGCAAAGGAAGCAACTGAGACATGGCCTACAAAGAAGGAAAATGTCTCTCTCAGTCCTCTTTCCATGAGGAAATAAAATCAAGAATATACAAAGAACAAATAATCCAGTCAATACATGGTGAAATGAACTGAAAAAATACACTTTATAAAAGAAATACAAATGGCCACACATAATACACAAAAGTGCTGACCATCTTCAGACATTAAGAAAATTAAAATAAAAGCTATGTTGAGGTTCCATCTCACTTCAGGCACAATGACCACCATAAAAAGTACAATACACCAACACACACATGCACACACATGCACACTCACACTCACACACACACACAAATGCTTACAATGGCATGCGGTAAAGGGAATATCTACACACTTCTCAGGGAAATATAATTTGGCACAACCACTATAGAAGTAAATATACAGGTTCTCAGAAAATTAAACATAACAGTATTTTTAAAAAACCCTAAGTACAGAGTTAATATTTGATCAGATGTAATTCTCTTTAGTATGTGCTCTCAATCCTTACCTGCATTGGTATCGGATGATACCCAAACAGCATGAAAACAGTTTGCAGTGAATTAATTTATCGAATCTGTCTTGTTAAGGTGTCTTAAAACTGTCTTATTGATATTTGTACTTCAATAAAATAAAAAATAAATTAAAAAAAAAGAAAAAAAATCCTTACCTGCACATTTCCCTTGCTCAGTGCAGCACAATTTCCCCAAGTGAAGCTCTAGTGTCATACCAGGTGTACATTCGCTGATGAGATGATAGAGTTTTCTATAAATGGAATTTTCAAATATATTCATCAGTGATACAAAAGAGAATAAAGAATACCTCAAAACATTATTTCTGTTCACTCCAAAATATGATATAATCTGTGATGAAACATAGTAGTAATTATCCAATCTGTACCTTACAGTTGTGCAGATATAGCATAATTTGCACAGATTCAGAGACACAAATTTGTAGGCTATGTTTTGCATGAATCATAGCACAGGCCTTGCTAAAATTCATTAACAATAATTTCATTACTATTATGTACTGATCATTTGATTTAGACAGTTTATCTTTTAATTAAACAGGCATCATTAATGACTTCACTGACATTTTCAAGGGCCATAATTTATAACTAAATTTAATTATGTTCTCTTGTGTTCATGGACACGCGGTTGTCATTGTGACTATAAAATTTCTTGTAGGGCCAGGTAGATGACTTAGTAGAATAAGCACTTCCCTGGTAAGTGCAAGGCCCTGAGATCAATTCCCATTCTGAAAAAAAAAAAAAAAAAAAAATTCGTGTAAATTATGGACACAGAGTCATCTGATTTGTAATGGCATTTTTATATAACTTACTGGCTGTTTGTTCATAGTCTCCATTACCTAAGTTGTGCAAGTATTTATATTACTTATTTCACAGCAGGGATTAAAATAATATATAGATGTGAGTTGCATAATACAGAATCCTGTCTATGGTGGGCTCACAAAAATTACATTTGATAGCATTATTCATGTTACATAGTGAGGGTGCCTAAAGAAACATCAACAAAGTAAAAGCAAAATGAAAAGTCTCTATGAACTCAACTGGAATAGATGGCGCATATGCTATATATGTTATATGTCCTATACAATATATCACAGTATATATTATTTAACTATCATATTGCATATTATATTATATATTATTAGATGGAAACAAACACTCTAAGACGATACTCTGCTGAAAGAACTCATGAGAAATCACAAATAATAATAAGATAGATAGCAGCACAATTCATAATAGCTAAATCATGGAAATATAGCCATAAACTGAAAAAAAAAGAAAAGAAATTGTAGTCTATACATAATGGAGTACTACTTTGTCATAAATTAATATAAGCTTCAGGCATTTGTGAGCAAATAGATGCACTTTGAAACCATAACATTAAGTAAAATGAATCAGACGCTAAATACTAAATATATAATTTAAAGAGCAAAGTAAAATGAAAACAATAGGAAGCAGGTAGGTACACTTTGTAGACATGTGAAGAAAATCTTGGGAGAGGAGAAGATGGGAGAGAGAAGAGTACATGGGAAGGAGAAAGCCTTACATATAAAGTATACCTATATGAATATTCCTCACACAAAACCACGAACATGTACTAATTTAAAAAAAATAAAATAAATAAGACAAGTAATTCAGGACATACTGAAAAAAGAGATTGAAGAGATTTCCAAATATAATAAGTATACTTTGTTTTTGTCTATTGACATAAAAGGGCCCTTATGTTGTTTTAAAATGTATGAAGAACTTACTGCTGTTGAATGATATAAACAATGGTACTGTTTTCTCGTACTGCACTACAATTCAATAATAAGTATTTCTTGCAGGCATCAACAAAGTTATAGTATATTAAACAGAATGGAAACCATTATCTATCTAAATAAAGTTATCATAGGAGACTATAAATTCAAATAATATCATATTAATTTAAAAATATCTACTTATTTAATTTTTAACATAAAGTGTGTAATTACAACTTAAGGCATTTCATAAAGGATGAAATTTTTAAAAATGAATATTTTCAAAATATAAAATGCTATATATTAAAAATTCTAAGTAAAATGATTAATGCTATTTAATAAGAAGAGAAATGTCAAAATGTGTATGTAGACTATTAAGACACTTCTAGTTCACCTTCTTTGAAATTTAGAGGATTTCAGAATATTTCCACTTATGAAAGGGTCACAGCTGTACTCTAAAGTAAAACAGTGCTATATTCTCATCATAATGAACAAATTATAAATCGAAAACTCTCTTCATACATTGAAGATATTTAACCTCCTGCAATTTTCACCTTAGCGACTCTGTGCCCAGTAGAGTAGAAGTGCTTGCCTTTGTGATCACATGGGTGTTGAAGAACTGTGGCATACAGGTGGTGGCCAGCATTGCAGAAGACTAGGACAATATCACTAGCCCAAGGGACAAAGTTAAAACTGACAGCTGGAAGTATATTTTGGACACTATGAAGTTAAAATGAATCATGGGACAAACTTTCCCAAGCGGGACACTACCTGTATTTATCTATCATTTTATTATTCTCTCCCAGATCTGTCTCACTTCCAACTTTAATGGAGCTTAGTGACTGCTGGATCTATTCCAAGTATAAAGAGCAGAGATTTTAGAGGAGAGGTATTCAGAGGATATGAAGTATTGCTGAGCAAGCATAAGGTGTTTACATCCATAGCATTGTTTTTAGGAAATCACCTTTAGTTGAGTGTTTTTCTGTCTGTAGTGATGATGCAGTGAATAAAATTATTGGTCTCATAAAGCTTTCAATTGTTAAGAACTAGAAAATAATCATAATACATAATAAAGGATAATGCTAGCATTTTGTATTTGCCAATCAGCTAAGGAGAAACAAAGATAGGCAGACATAAATAATTATAACTTTCACTTAAGTATGGAACGTTCTTTATTTTTTAATTTTTTTTAATTTATTTTTTATTTTATTGAAGTACAAATATCAATCAGACAGTTTCAAGACACCTTAACAAGACAGATTTGATAAATTAATACATTGCAAACTGTTTTCATAATGTTTTGGTATTGTACAAGGTGTATACATAATATTATATTTACAGATATTATTTTAGCAGATATCTCTTATCAGTAAATTAAGAGTATAGCTGCTTAATAATCTTATTTTTTATACATGAATTATATCAAAAATTCAATAATTATTTTCCTAGTGGATGACCGTAGTACTAGAAGCCGACATAATATCCTGTCCAACCACCATTAGTGCAGATCTTGCCTCTCATCGAATTATGTAGAAGCACAGTGTTATCTATCCCAACTGTACTGTCTATACACACACATCATGATTTTTTCTTTCTACACCCCTTCCTTTGTCTATGCCTGTCAAAGGTGGGCACTCCATTGTCATTCAACTAACTTAGGTACTTGAAATTGACACCACAATCTAACATGGTCCAGCATTCCACAACAATAGTGAGTTATACAAAGAAGTTGTCGACCATAGCCATTTATATCTCAGCTTAATATTATGGCCCCACGATGTATACTTCATTTTTATACTTTTCTGCTGGATGGTTAAGACGTAGATAGATCAAGACTTATATACCAACACATGAACTTTATATTTCTTATGTGGTCAGTGAAGTCCTCTCAGGGATTATGTTGTAGTTCTGTACATTATTCTGTAGATCCTTTGTCTGTGTCATCCATGTGGATGAGTGCGTCATGGCCAATGCTTGACCAATTTGCTCTCCGTGAGAGCTTGAGAGAAAGTTTTCTCTTCATGTGACTCTCCTCAGGCACACTATAGAACTTCCATCTCTTTCCTCTGTGGCTCCATAATCTCCTTGTTCAGAAAATTTGGAGCTCACCTGAGTTGCATGATGTTGCAGTACAGGTTCTCCTATGTCCTGAGTCTTCGCTGACCTTGAAAGGCTAGGGACAAAATGTTGGCTGGATTTGTGGCTCTTCCATTTCTCCAACTCTGACTTGTGAACTTAGGTTGTTAACCATCCAGAAGAAAAGCTGATTAGTATCCTGCCGCATATGGCATTCACTTTGCCTTATTTGACTCAATTGATTTTAGTTGTTGTATGTTTCCTTTTGTATTTCTGCTTTTCGCTTCTTATACTTGGGAGACTATATGATATTTACAAATGTTTGTCTGGTTTATTTCACATATGAGTATATGTTCAAGTGGCATCCACTTCAGTATTAATGCTTCAAACTTATCATTCTTGATAGATGAGTAATACTCCATTATATAGAAATACCACATCTTTTTCAACCATTCCTCATGTGATGGACATCTTGGTTGTTTCCAAGATTTTGCTATCACACATTGTGCTGCTATAAACATAGGTACACATATATCTCTATGACCCAATCTATCCAGATCCTTTGGGAAAATTCGCAGTAGGGGGATAGCCGGCTTGAATGGGATTTCTAGTCCTACTCTTTTGAGGAGACTCCACACTGATTTCCACAATGGTTGTACCAGTCTACATTCCCACCAGCAGTGGAGAAGTGTTCCCTTTTCCCCACAACCTCTCCAACATCTGTTGTTAGTTCATTTCCTTATGATAGCCATTCTTTCTGGAGTGAGATGGTATCTCTGTGTTGTTTTTATTTGCATTTCACGAGTGCCTAGCGATGTGGAGCATTTTTTCATATATTTATTTGCTTCTTTAATTTCGTCCTCTGAGAAGTGTGTATTCTTCTCAGATGCCCATTTCTGAATTGGGTCTTTAAATTTGAGGGTGCTGTTATATCTTAATTCTTTATATATTCTAGACAGTAGTCCTCTGTCTGATTGCTTATTAGTTAGGGTTTTCTCAAAATTTGTGGGTTGTCTTTTCACTCTGTTGACAATTTCTTTTGACACGCAGAAGCTCCTTAAGAAGAGTTGATTCCAGTTGTTCATTCTTTCAAGTGCTTCCCGTGCGAATATATGTTTGTTCATGAGCTCTTTACCTACCCCTATGTCTTCAAGAGTTCCTCCTACTTTCTCTTCCAGGAGATTGAGCGTTTCTGTTTTAATGTTTAGATCTTTAATCCATTTTGACTTTAACTTAGTGCATGCTGATAGAGCTGGGTCAAGTTTTAGTTTTCAGCATGTGGAAAGCCATGTTTTTGAGCACCATTTGTTAAAGAGGCTATCATTCTTCCAGTGAGCTGTGTAGCCCCATTGTCGAAAATAAGATGGCTGAGTGTTTTTGTAGATGCCTCTGCATCTTCTAATGTATTCCACTGATCGTCATGTCTATTTTGTTGCCAATACCATGTTGATTTCATCACAGTGGCTTTGTAGTATAATTTCAAATCAAGAATTGTGATACCTCCTGCCTTGTCTTTATTGGCCAAGATTGCCTTTGCTATTCTAGGTGGTTTGTGGTTCCAAATAAATTTTAGGATTGATTTCTCTATATCTGGGAGGTATGTTGGTGGCAGTTTGATAGGGATTGCATTAAATCTGTACAGCAATTTTGGGAGTATGGTCATCTTCACGATATTGGTTCTTCCTCTACAGGAGCACGGAATATCTTTCCATTTTATGAAATCCTCTATAATCTCGTTTCTTAGGGTGTTGTAATTTTCCGTGAAAAGATCTTTGATTTCCTTGCTTAAGTGAATCCCACGGTATTTCCTTTTCCGCAGTGCTATTGTAAATGGTATTGTTTCTATTGTTTCCCTTTCAGTGTGCTTGTTATCTGTGTAGAGGAATGCTATTGACTTTTGAGTACTGATTTTGTATCCTGGTATGCTACTGCATTTCCCTATCAGTCCTAGTAGTTTCTTGGTGGAATTTTTGGGGTCTTCCAAGTAAAGTATCATATCGTCTGCAAATAGTGATAATTTAACTTCTTCTTTTCCTATTCTTATTCCCTTTATTTCTCCCTCTTTTCTAATGGCTGTTGCTAAGGATTCCAAGACTATATTGAATAGGAGGGGTGATAGAGGACATCCTTATCTTGAACCTGATTTAAGAGTGAAAGATTTCAGTTTTTCACCATGTAGGATTATATGAGCTTTTGGGTTGTCATAGATGGCTTTTATCAAGTGAAGTTAGAGTCCACCTATTCCAATTTTCTGTAGGACGTTGAACATGAATGAGTGTTGGACTTTGTCAAATGCTTTCTCTGTATCAATTGAGATGATCATGTGGTTTTTAGATTTCAGTGTATTAATATAGTGTATTATATTTATAGATTTTCGATTATTGAACCATCCTTGCATCCAAGGGATGAATCCTACCTGGTCATGGTGTATGATCTTCTTGATGATTTGCTGTATTCTATTTGCCAGGATTTTGTTGAGTATTTTTGGGTCTATATTCATTACGGAGATTGGCCTGTAGTTCTCCTTTTTGATTGTGTCTTTCCCTGGTTTTGGAATCAGTATTATACTTTCCTCCAGAAAGGATTTTGGGAGGACTTTTTCCTTTTCAGCTTCATGGAAGACTTTGTGGAGTGTGGGGATTATATCTTCTATAAATTTCTTGTAGAATTCAGCTGTGAATCCATCAGGACCTGGACTTTTCTTTGTTGGTAGGCTTTTTAATACGTTTCGTATTTCATTGGCTGTTATTGGCTTATTGAGAGTTGTTATATCTTCTTGATTCAGTTTTGATAATTTCTAGCTTTCAAGGAATATGTCCATTTCTTCTGTGTCTTCTACTCTGTGAGCGTAAAGATTCTTGAAGTAACTACTGATATTCTTCTGAATTTCCCCTGGGTCTGTGGTGAATTCACACTTTTCATTCCTTATTGCATGTACTTTAATTTTCTCTTGCCTCTTTTTGATGAAAATGGCAAGAGGCTTAGCAACTTTACTTATTTTTTCAAAGAACCAACTTTTTCATTTGTGGATTGTTTGAACTGCTTTTTCATCTCAATTGAGTTATTTTCTGCTCTAATCTTTTTGATTTCTTCCCGACTTTGTGCTATGGGTTTTGTTTGGTCTTCTTTTCCTAGTTGTCGGAGGTGCAACATTAACATGCTAATTTGTTCCCTTTCTTTTTTCCTAATGTGTGAGTTCATAGCTATTATATTCCCTCTAAGATCTGATTTCATCGCATCCCTTAAATTCCAGTAAGTTGTACTTGAATTTTCATTGAATTGTAGATATTGGTGAATTTCTTGTTGAATTTCTTCTGCAACCCATTGATTCCTGAGTAGGGTGTTGTTTAGTTTCCATGAATTTAGCAGGTTTTTCTGGTTTCTTTTGCCATTTATTTCCAATTTCATTGCATTGTGGTCAGATAGTATGCATGAGATAATTTCTATTTTCTTGCATATACTTAGGCATGACCTCTGGACTAGTATATGGTTTATTTTGGAAAATGACCCATGTGCAGCTGAAAAAAAATGTGTATTCAGCTGTGGTTGGGTGGATGACTCTGTATATGTCCACCATGTCCATTTGTTCCAAGCTCTGGTTCAGTTCTGCTAGTTCCTTGCTAATTTTTTGTCTGGTTGACCTATCTTTTTGAGATAAGGGTGTGTTAAGATCTCCTGTTAAGATTGTGTTCTTAGACATTATGTTTTTCATGTTCCTTAAGATTTGTCTTACATAGTTGGGTGCTCCTGTGTTTGGTGCATAGATATTTATGAGTGTTACTTCTTGCTCTTGAATTTTTCCCCTGACCAATATATAGTGGCCTTCTTTGTGTCGTTTGATCATTCTTGGTTTGAAGTTGGGACTGTCTGAGAACAGAATTGCTACTCCTGCTTTTTTCTGAAGTGCTGGGGCATGTAGCATTGTTTTTCATCCTTTGACTTTGAGCCTATGAATGTCCTTTTGAGTTAAGTGTGTTTCTTGTATACAGCATATTGTTGGATTTTGTTTCCTAATCCACTGTGCCAGTCTATTTCTCTTAATTGGAGAATTGAGTCTGTTTACATTGATGGTTATAATTGAAATGTGATGACTTATGTTTGTCATGATATTTACCTGGTATTGTTTACTCCTTTGTAACCTGTGTTTAATTGACTGTCCTGTTTAGTGGGTTCCTTCCATTCTCATTCATGCAGTTCTGGTCATTGTGGTCTCTCTCTAGAACATCTTTCAGCAGCCTGTGAAAGGATGGCTTTGTCATCATGAAATTCTTTAGTTGTTCTTTATCGTGGAAGTATTTCAGTTCTCCATCAAACTTGAAAGAGAGTTTTGCAGGGTATAATAGTCTGGGCTGGAATTTGTTTTCATGTAGGACTTGAAGAACTCTGCTCCATGCTCTCCTTGCCTTCATTGTTTGTGTAGAGAAGTTGGCTGTAATTCTCATGGGTTTTCTGTGAGCGCCTTCTCTCTAGCAGCTTTCAGTATATTATTTTTGTGTTGGATTTCTGGGATTTTAACTATTATATGTCTCGTTTTGTTTTTCTTGGGTTGAGGTTATTTGGTGTTCTGTATGCTTCAGTGATCTGAATGTTGGAGTGTTTCCTCATATTTGGGAGGTTTTCTGCAATTATTTCTTCCCAAATTCTTTTTATGTCATTTGTATTGACTCCTTCATTCTCGTTGATACCAATTATTCTCACATTGTTCATCCTGTCCTCATCTTGCAGGTGATGGATTATTTTTTCCTGCATTCTTGTTGTTTTTAAGAGATCCTTTCTCACCTTTTCACTAGCTGCTCTGGTATCTTCAAGATCTGAAACTCTGCCTTCGCTTTCACTCAAGCGGTTTTGTAGACTCGTGATTGATATTTTTAGTTCTTCTATATCTCTTTGACTGTGTTTCATGTGTTCTATTTCTTTTCTGTATTGCTCATTCAAGGAATCCATCATATTTCTGATCTCCTCAATTTTTTTATCCATGTATTCTTTAAAGATAGTTATTAATTCTTTTTCTGCTGTGTTTTTTCCAAGTTGGATTTCCTCTGTATATTTCTGGACTTGTTTCTGTATTTCAGATCCTATGACTTCAAAAAGTTCTTTTTTGATTTCAGAACTTATTTCTGCTTTGAGTTCCTCATGATCTTTCTGCTTTTGTTTCTTTGCTTCAGATGCTGTTAATTCATATATATCAGCTGGAATAGTGTTCTCTACACTTGTTCTGGGTGAGCATAGTTTTTCCACCCAATGTTTCTGGAATTCATTCTTTATTTCAGATACTATGTATTCAGATATTTCTTTTTTAATTTGGGGAATTACTTCTCA
>PVKA01035014.1:0-22992 GCA_004027165.1 Ctenomys sociabilis | reverse complement strand
TTTTGTCATTTATTTCCAATTTCATTGCATTGTGGTCAGATAGTATGCATGGGATAATTTCTATTTTCTTGCATATACTTAGGCATGACCTCTGGACTAGTATGTGGTCTATTTTGGAAAATGACCCGTGTGCAGCTGAAAAAAATGTGTATTCAGCTGTGGTTAGGTGGAACACTCTGTATATGTCCACCAGGTCCATGTGTTCCAAGCTCTGGTTCAGTTCTGCTACTTCCTTGCTAATTTTTTGTCTGGTTGACCTATCTTTTTGAGATAAGGGTGTGTTAAGGTCTCCTGTTAAGATTGTGTTCTTAGACATTAAGTTTTTCATGACCCTTAAGATTTGTCTTACATAGTTGGGTGCTCCTGTGTTTGGTGCATAGATATTTATGAGTGTTACTTCTTGCTCTTGAATTTTTCTAATTATTAAATTTTTTATATAATTCAGGTATAAAAAAAATAAGATAAGTAAGCAACTACACTCTTAATTCACTGATAAGAGATATCTGCTAAAATAATATCTGTAAATATAATATCATGTATGCACCTTGTACAATACCAAAACATTATGAAAACTGTGTGCAATGTATTAATTCATCGAATGTGTATGGTTAAGGTGTCTTGAAACTGTCTGACATTTGTATTTTAATAAAATAAAAATAAATGAAAAAGAAAGAAAATGTAGCTGTATATATATCCTAACTATTCTGAATATACAGATCCAAAATAGTCATTTATTTCTATCCCTTTCTTTGTTTAGTTTTGTAAGAGAAGGATATTCTATTGACCTTTAAAGATTGTAATCTTTAAAGTGGGTGAATTCAGCAAAATATTCCAATATATCCAGTAGGCCATAATAGTAGTGGGCTATACATAAGATTGGCAATGTCAGAAGATGTACACTTGAGCCTTTTACAGATCGGCATATTAATATGGTTTTACTTTTTATACTCATTTTAATACTTTTCTGCTGGATGGTTAAGATCAAGATAAAGCAAGACCTACACAACAAGAAATGTAGCTTTTCTATCTAATAAGATCAGTCTAATTCCCTCAGGATATATCCTGAAACCCCATCCCACCATTTGTAGATCTTTTGTCAGTGTCAGCCTTGTGGATGAGTCATAGTCATTGTTTGACCAATTTGCTCTCTGTGAAAGCCTGAGAGAATGTTTCCATCCCATGTAACTTTCCTTAGGCACACTGTACATCATGGATCACTTTCTTCTGTGGCCCATAATCTCCTTGATCAGAAAATTTGGGCCATAACTGAGTTACATGATATTAAATAAATAAATGAACTTTTCTGAGTTACATGATGTTACAGTATAGGTTCTCCTATGTCCTCAGTCTTCACTGACCTTGAAAGACTAGGGTCAAAATGTTGGCTTTCCTTGCAGCCCTCCTTTTTCTCTAATTTTTGGTCTGTAAATTTAGGTTGTTAACCCTCCAGAAGAGAAGCTTATTGTTATTGCCCTACAGCTGAGGCTATTGAGCGTAACCTCACTATCTGTCTGAACATCAAACATCTTAGGCATAACATGGAACAGGTATTTCCCATCAAGTATTGATATATTAAACTTTAAGTCCCTGCAGAATATGAAGAAAAAAATTAAAATCTATTGAAAAAATAGGAATAAACAGTTGTTTATTTTTACACGGAAGTTTAGAAATCTAACCATGTACAGCATTGTAGCAAGACAGTCCCACAACACCCCTTTTCCTGTCTCCTGCCTTCATTCATTACCCCCTTCCTTTTTAAAAAAAAAAAACAAAAACATACACCAGAGAGAAAGCACAGCAGCAACCAGCATGTCATGACAAGCAGCACGTATTCAGAGGACCAGAATGACAGGCACTCCAAACATGACCATACTATTACAGATTGCCATCTTTAGTATAGTTTCTTAGTTGACAGGTATCAGCATCTTTTTCATGCATTCCTCAGGTGACGGGCATCTTGGTTATTTTCAAGATTTTGCTAACATAAATTATGGTGCTATAAACATAGGTACACATATATCCCTATGATATGATGTTTTCAGTTCCTCCAGGAATAGTCCCAATAGGGGAATAGCTGGCTTGAATGGGATTTCCAGTCCTAGTTTTTTAAGGAGTCTCCACACTGATTTCCATAATGGTTGCACTGTCTACATTCCCACCAGCAGTGGAGAAGAGTTCCTTTTTCCCCACAGCCTCTCTAACATTTGTTGTTAGTTGATTCTTTCTGGGGTGAGATGATATCTCAGTGTTGTTTTAATTTGCATTTCATGGATGGCTAGTGGTGTGGAGCATTTTTTTCATATATTTATTTGTTTCTTTAATTTCATCCTCTGAGAAGTGTGTGTTTATCTCAGATGCCCATTTCTGGATTAGGTCTTCAAATTTTGGGGTCCTAGTGTGTTTTAGCTCTTTATAAATCCTGGAGAGCAGACCTTTGTCTGAATACTTATTGGTCAAGATTTTTTCCAAATTTGTGGGTTGCCTTTTCACTTTGTTGGTAATTTCTTTTGATGTGCAAAAACTTCTTAATAAGAGGAGGTCCCAGTCTTAATTCTTTCAAGTGTTACCCATGCGATCTCATTTTTGTTCATGAACTCTTTGCCTACCCCTATGTCTTCAAGAGTTCCTCCTACTTTCTCTTAGAGGAGATTTAGTGTTTCTATTTTAATGTTTCAGACTTTAACTTAGTGCATGGTGATAGTCCTTTGTCAAGTTTACTTTTTGGCATGTAGAGAGCCAGTTTTCAAGCACCATTTGTTACAGAGGATATCTTACTTCCAGTAAGGTTGCTCGTTATTTTTAAGAGTTCTTGTCTTTTGTGTTCACTAGCTGCCATGCTATCTTCAAGTATTATCTTCTGTTTCATCAAGCAGTTTTTCTAGGTTTCAATGGAATTCTTAATGTCCTACATATCTGTTTGAATCTGTTCCATGCATTTTAGTTCTTTCCTATATTGATCATTCAGTGTTTTTATCATTTTCCTATTATTCTCTGTTTTTTTAAATCGTGTCTTCTTTAGATACAGTGAGCAGTTCTTTCATGATTGTTGTCATTTGCTTTTTTATCTAAGAGATTATTTCTAATCTGATTTCCTCCACAGTGTGCTGGAACTGTTTCTTTACTTCAGTTGCTATCATTTCAGAAATTTCAAGTGTGTGACTTCCAAGTTCTTCTATGACCTTGTTTCCTAGTTTTGTTTTGGGTAGGCTGGAAAGTGCCTTTTTAACACTTTTGAAGTTTCAGTGTTCATCCTTACTCTGCCGTGTTAGTTTGGAGGGCATAGTGTGGATGAACACGGCTCCATGAGAGTGAGAGTGTGAGCGAGAATCAGCAAAGTTCCAACTGTGTGGAGTTCAGTGTGGCTTCCACCTTGGTGGGGAGGGGCCAAGCCACAGCTCAAGAAGAATCTGATGATGATAAGTGAAGGTTAAAGATCCATAAGGCTCTCTTAATGATGTGTGGGCAGAGTAGATGTCACTAAGACTCATTCTACAAGTCCCCACCACTGTTGTCTTTGTGTCTAGTTTCTATAATGTGAAATCCCAGCTCAGCCAAGCTCTGGCAAGAGTGAGGTGGATGGTACAGGGTTCACTGTTTTCTCTGTGCCTGGTTGCTACAGTGAATGACTGCAGCTCAATAACATTGAGATTTTATGGTAAAAGTTCCCAGTGAGTATCCTGAAAAGTAAGTGAGTGATCCTCTTAAGACTAACACATCATTGCAGCAATTTATAAGATTGAGGCAAAAATATACTGGAAACTTTATAGAAAAAAGGTAACATTCATTTAAGGGAACAGAGGCTGGGGAAATAGCTCAGTTTGCATAAGTGCCTGCCAAGCAAGTGCAACATCCTGAGTTCAATCTCCAATACCCACCCACTCCCCCAAAATCTGAACACATAAGAGAACAAGATAGCACTGACATTAGATATCTCAACAGACATCCTGCAAGAAAATGTAGCAGTTCCTACAAAATTCTGGGACATTATCACAGAAATTATTCAGATTTCTTTTGAGTATTTTGTTATACTGCTAAGTATATCAACCTGAATGACTTTGTCAAACTGTTATCTGTTTATTTTCTCCAGTATAAAAACCACTATTCCCTATTTGGTGTTTGGGAGTCTTCCAATATTACACCAGTAGATCTTCCCTCATCATCAAATTCCTACCCACTTGCCTTTGGAGCCACTGAAAGTTCCTGCCTATATCAATGTCATGGTTTATATGTAGATGTCCCCCGAAGGCCTCATGCTGTCTCAGGTGGGGTTTTCTCAGACATAGCTAGATCTAGCCTGTATGATACTGGGATTAAGAGAGTGCGATTAATAAATCAGTCAACTAATTTATTGGTTCTACTGCCCTAATCCCAGTAGTCCAGGTAGCATGTAAAAGAGACAGAAAGGTGCCTTAAGATATCTTGCTGCTTTTTATGTCTTCCAACACCATAAATGCTTGTTTCTCTATCATATGCCAAGCTTCCTTTAAGCTACACTTCTATGGAGTGAAACTCCTACAGACTATGAGCTAAATAGACCTTTCCCTCTTTAATTTTGGGTATCGGGTATTTTGTCTCAGCAATAAGAGAAAAATAACTAGACAGACAGCTACCTTGAGCAGAGGATGTAGCTCAATAATAATGCACCTATTAGCATAAAAGGCTCTTAGTTCAGCCCCAAACAAAACACACACACACTTTCAAGGTCTTTGCTAAGTGATGTTACTAATAGTTAACATTTCACTAACTTGAATAGCTCTCTTTTGTCTTTTAACACATTATTCTTTCACTTATTTATTTACTTTCTACACCTATATGAACTTGGAATTTCTATCTTACTCAATAAGCCGTGATCCAATATATAATGGCTACAATGACATTCATGTTTTATCTTGAAAATGTTCTATGGCAACCTCCACAAGTCAGACCCTGCGTGCTCTTCACATATCCCTTTGATTTCTTGATATATCCCCTTGATTTCTGCAATACTACTTCACTTTTTAACATAATAAATAAACCAGGCTTATATTGTACTTCCCTTACTACCCTGTATTTAGAATTTCTCTCAGAATTATACATGCAAAGGATTAAACATCCATAATCATGTATAATTTGGCTGGAGGATATACAAGTATATATCATGTACTTGTATCTATAAATTCATGGTGATGTTTCAATCCAATACAACATTCCAGCATTCCCCAATTTTCTGTTTTTAGACTTCTTCCGGTGTTAATCAGATTGTATCAGGCATAAAAAAAAATACTGGAGATAAATAATTTATCAGAACACAAGATTTGTTTTGCATTTAGTTGTGTCACATAGTTCACTCATTTGCTCTGCAGTGCCATAATACATCACGAGAAAAAGAATCAGAGAGTCACAGATGGGAATGGAGTGCCAGTATCCCCTTCAAAGACACACACCTGAGGACATAAGTTCTTCCCCCTTATGGATATTAGACTTTTCATCTCCATTAAGCTTTGTCTTATGTAGGTGGATAGTCCCGTGTTTGGTGAGCACATATTTATGAGTGTTACCTCTTCCTCTTGAATTTTTCCCCTAACCAGTATGTAGTGGCCTTCTTTATTTCATTTGATTATTCTTGGTTTGAAGTTGAGACTGTCTGAGAGCAGGATTGCTACCCTACTTTTTTCTCAGGTGCTGGGGTGTATAATATTATTTTTTTTTTTTTAATTTTCTTTTTTTGGAACCGGGGATTGTACTCAGGTGTTTACACTTGCCAGGGAAATGCTTATTCCACTGAGCAGTCTCCCCGGGCCCATATAGCATTGTTTTCCGCCCTTTGACTTTCAGCCTATGATTTCCTTATGAGTTAAATGTTTTTTGTATACAGCATATTGTTGGATTTTGCTTCCTGATCCACTGTGCCAGTCTATTTCTTTTAATTGGTGAACTGAGTCCATTTAAATTGATGGTTATAATTGAGATGTATTGAGATATGATTGACATGTTTTTTACCTACTGTTGCTCATCCCTATTTCTCCTGTTTAATTGTTTGACCTACTTGTTGGGTTCTTTCCGTTCTCATTCGTGGAGTTCTGGTCATTTTGGTGCTTTCTAGAATATATTTTAGTAGTCTGTGTAGAGTTGGCTTTGTCATCATGAAATTCTTTAGACATTCTTTGTCATGGAAGTATTTCATTTATCCATCAAACTTGAGAGTTTTTCAGGGTATAGTAGTCTGGGCTGGCATTTGTTTTCATAGAGGACTTGAAGTACTGTGCTCCATGATCTTCTTGACTTCATAGTTTGTGAAGAGAAATCTGTCATTATTCTGATGTGTTTTCCTTTAAATGTGATTTGTGTCTTTTCTCTAATGGCTTTTAGTATATTATTCTTGTGCTGGATTTCTGGGATCTTGTCTATTATATGTCTCGGTGTGTTTTTAGTTGGGTTGATATTATTTGGAGCTCTATAATTCTTTAGATACCTGAATGTCTGATTTTTCCCCATATTTGGGGAGTTTTCTGCTATTACTTCTGCCCAAATTTTTCTTATAGCATTTGTATTGACTCCTTCTTTCTCATTGATGCCTATTATTCTCATGTTGTTCATCTTTGCATCATTGTAGATGTTAAATTATTTTCTCCTGTATCCTAGTTGTTTTTAAGAGATCTTTTCTTACCTTTTCACTAATTGCAATAATGTCTTCAAGATCTGAAACTCTATCTTCACTTTCACTCAGATGGTTTAGCAAGCTTGTGATTCAGATTTTAAGTTCTTCTACATCTCTTTGACCCTGCTTCATGCAATCTATTTCTTTCCTATATTGTTCATTCAACAATTCCATCATTTTTCTATTCTCCTATATTTTTATTAGTGTCTTCTTTAGATGCAGTTATTAATTATTTCATTATATTTATCCTTTCTTTTTTTTACTTCATAGATTATTTCTAGTCTGATTTCCTCTTTGTTTCCGCAATTGTTTCTTTACTTTAGATGCATTAATTCAGAGATTTCTTTTTTTTGTCTCAGAGGTTATTTCTGATCTGAGTTCCTCTATACCTTTCTGCAACTGTTTCTTTACTCCAGATTCTATTAATTCAGAAATTTCAGCTGTGTGATTCCCAATTTGTTTTATGCTAGTGTCTTTTGCATTTGTTCTGGGTGGGTTCAGGGCCTGAAATTGCATTTTGCTCCTTCTCTTTGTCATTTTGTGTAGCACTGTCCTCTGACCTTTGGTGTAGAGCTTTGGTACAGTTATAATCTTAGCACCGACCAAAATTCTTATCCAAGAGAGATTATATGGTTAAGGCAGTTACAGTTTTGTATTTACAGAACTATAATATTTAGCAGTTGACAAACTTTTTTAACTAATAGGTTCATATTTTAGACAGTAAGAGCAAGCATTATGTCTATATAGCTAAGCAGATATTAAATTTGGAATTTGCATTTAAGGTAGTTCCCCTAAGTTCTGTCTGAACACCTCCCCTTGATGTACCTGAGGTCTTTGAGGCAGACTAGTTCACCCTGGTTACCTTTTCCCCCTCTCTTGGTTAAGACAGATAGAGGTAGGATGCTCTCATATATCTGGGTCTAATAAAGAGTCTCAGATTACTGGGTTTGGATGTACAAACTCGTCCCAATCTGGCTGCTGTGCTCAACTTCTTCCTACTGCAGCCCTTGGAAGTGAATCCACTGTGCCTCTCTAGCAAAATGTTCCTCTCCTGGATTAGCTGGTTGGTTATGACCCCTAGCTTCTCTGCAAGGACTTCATTTGCAGAGTTTCACAATGGGCCTGTATGTCAGGTCTGGGCTGGGTCTGGAGGAATCTAAAGAGCATGGCTGAAGGTCTCACTCACATTCTGGGCTTTCCACTCCCTTATGAAAGTTTCACCACCTGATAGCAGCACCAGCTCCTGACTAAGACTTCAGACTTGAAAGAGTAAATAATCCAGAAATACAAAAGATACTGTGAAAGGAAAAGAAACCATTCAAAGGGAAGTTTCAACTATGATGAGGGAAAGAAGAAAACAAAGAAAGAAGAAAATGAAATAGAGAAAAAATATATATATATAGAGAGAGAGAGAGAGAAAGAGAGAGAGAGAGGAAGAGAGAGAGAGAGTCTTTGCTAAGTAATGTCACTATTAGTTAACATTTTACTAATTGGAATAGCTCTGCTTTGTCTTTCCTTTCCCCCCCCCCTTTGTCTTTCAACATTTTATTTTTTCACATATTTATTTACTTTCTATACTTATATGAGTTTGGAAAACAATGCCCCATGACTGGTGGGAGATCAGACAACCTAGTTCTCACTCCGAGATCCAGAGGATAGACTAGCAGATCAACACAGTCTGTAAGGAAACAGAGGGTAAAGAGAAGAAAGGAAATCTAAGTTAAGCATTCAAGAAAGAACATACTTCTGAGCCAGGCTTAGTGTGATTGTTCTTATTCATTATATTGTGATTCAATATTTAATGGCTACTTTGATAGTTGTTCTGCTGCCATGTATATATACAGGATAGCTTCCATAATTACACTGCTAATTTTTACTTGCCTATTATAAGGAATAGTTAATGCTTATTGTTCTTTTCTTTTTTCTTTCTTCATTTTAATTTTGTGACCAATTTTTCATGCTTATATCTGGTAACCTAAACAACTAATTTGAAGCAACAATATACAATATAACATCCAATGATGAATTCCTATATTTTGTTTAGTGAAACTGTGTATTGTTTCTATTTTTTACAACTTTTTATTCTCTTTAAGAAATAAAAATATAATGGTCATTTGGTGGGCATTTAATATCCAACCCATAACCCTGTTTCTTCCTGGTTATATACATCATTTTTCTTTATTTGTTGCTCTAACTTAGCTCTCTCCACATGATAGAAAACATGGCTATCAACAGATCCTAATTCTGTGTTACAGCTTGGGTTAACTGGAGTGAAATAGATCTCTCCTGTCTTTCTAATTCCAAAAGTCCTATAAATGTGTGAACAGTCTTTCCTCTGCCAGGTGCCAGACAGTGGATTGCATAGCATAAGTCAGACTCCTCAAATAGATCTGAGTCAGCTTCCAGAGCAGGATTGTGGAGAAAATGGTAGATATCTGTGCCAGGCTGAGGCTGAGCCTGTAACAGCATGCCTGCAAATGGAGCACAGTGAACTCAGGAAACAATGCCCCATGCCTGTTGGAAGATCAGACAACCTAGTTCTCACTCCAAGATCCAGAGGATAGATTAGCAGATCAACACAGTCTGTAAGGAAACAGAGGGTAAAGAGAAGAAAGGAAATCTAAGTTAAGCATTCAAGAAAGAACATTATTCTGAGTCAGGCTTAGTGTGATACTCTGAGAAGTTAAAGCCAGAAGACTGAATATTTGAACCTTCCCTGGATGACTTAACAACTTAGTGAGACCCTGTCTCAAAATGACAAATAAAAAAAAAAAAAAACTGGGGGTATAACTCAGTGTGAAAGCTCTGAGTTCAATACTCATTAATGAAAACAAAATATGTTTCTGAAAATTATCTAATAATGAACACAAGGTAAAAATTCAGAAAACATTTTTGTATTCTCAGAGGCCCAAATAAAGACAAACACTCTCAAAAAAATTATAAAAGGACTAATGATAGTAAGATGAAGTAAAAATGGATATGGATAAGAAAGAATTATAAAGAAACTAAAAGTGTATCAGTAAATAGAGCCAGAAAATACAGGAAAAATTCTAAGGAGTTTAATGAAATAAAACATAAGTCATGTATTTGTAACTACATAGAGGCTGTTGAAGAGTAAGCCTTCATATATGTGTAATACAAATGGATAATAAAGGCTAAGGATTACAATTAAGCTTCAGAAAATGAAATGTGAAACTGAAGAGCTTTATATATAGTCATACATTACTTAATGGCATGGAAACATGCTGAGAAGTGTGCCCTTAGGTCATTCTGTCCTTATGCAACATCAGAGAATGCATTTTCACAATCCAAGAAGACTGTGATGTCCCTCACTGATAGAATGTCCTAGATCTCCACCATTTGTGTAGAAATCACTTACTGAAATATTGGTAGGTGACGCATGGCTATGTATGCAAAATGTACGTGGGTAAAAGTGCATCAAATAGAAGAGAGAGAGAGACAGAGAAAGAGAGACCTTCAGAAAGATGGAGGAGTGGTGAAGAGCAGAGAAACATCCTTTGTCAGATTTGCTGTCCAGATATTGTAATATATTTATCTATTTTTTTTCTGTATTTTAGGGAAGGGTCTACAGGGTGTTCAAGGTCTTACTGCCAGATCACACTCATAGGATTACAGTTAACACTCTCCTGTTTACAACCTCCCAAGTGCTGAGATTACAGGCACTCACCACCACACCCAGTCTCAAACTCAGTTTCCGTGTGTTCCAGGGGTGGGACCAACATAGCAGGCTCAATGATCGAATCCTTGGCGCCTGAGCTTGCTTGCAGCCCTTTGATCCAGTGAACTATTTGGCCAGCCCTCAAGACACTAAAATATAGAAGCATGAAGAAAAGAAAGAAAGAAGTGGGTCCCCAGACAAATAAGGATCTAAAGTTAGAATTTAAGTCCACAGGGAGAGTGACAAACCACAATGAAGAAGAAAGAGGTGGCATGCAGCATTCTCTCACTGAGCCCTGATTCACTGTGTGGGAGACAAGGCTCAGACCTGTAGACCCACAGTGAATATAGGCAACTCCAGAAGGTTTCAAGGAGAAACACATCAGTGGAAAGAAGCAAGGGATGTGGCAGTCTACAGAGGCTGGTAAGTTATTTGCATTTAGATGTGCCCCAGGGAAGGGTGATTGGACGGTCACCATCTTGGAGAGGGGATAACTGAGCTAAGAACTCAGCAGCTGCAGACTAGAACTGTCTAGTGGCTTCCTCTGTCATGGCTAGGGAGAACTGAGTCCAAATCAGCAGGAGACCCAGGAGTCAAATTCAAGCAGTGTGTTGCAAACTGAAAATAACAGGTTCCAGCCTAATATTAGAAACTAGCCTAAATTTCAGTGGTACTAAAGGTGCAAGCTCGCTAAGATTACGCACTACCCCTACCTCTTGTAAATCTATAGCTGCCTTGCTGGGATTAATCAACACAGACCTGAGGTGTCTGCTCACTCTGTGTAGCAATAACAGCAAAGATACACCCTGAAGTAGACATTTCTCCTCCTTGTCCTCCTCCTCCTCCTCCTCCTTCTTCTTCTTCCTCTTCTTCCTCCTTCTCCTCCTCCTGCTCTTCTTCCTCCTCCTCTTCTTCTTCATCTGTCCTAGTTTTTACATGAGTATGAACATTATTTTCCAGGGATTTTTTGTGGTTGCTGTTTTGCTCTGTTCTTATTTCTTCCTTCTCTTTTTATCTCCTGTCTTCTTCACCAGTTTTCAGAAGTTTTGTGATCTTCCTTCGTTCTTCAGCCTCACTTCTAATATCTTCCTCTTCTTTCATTTCTCTATTTTTATCCCACCCCTTTTAAATTTTCTCCTTGAGGGTGGTCTCCCCATATTGAGGTATATTCACAGTACATAATTTTCTAATTTGTTTTACATTTTATTATATGCCCACAAGTTCACATGGGTAAAAGTGACAAAGTAATAGTTACTAGGAGAGCCTTTTAACCAAGATGGCGCCGAAGGCAAAGACGAAAGCCCCTGTCCCTCCCAAAGCTGAAGCCAAAGCAAAAGCTTTGAAGGCTAAGAAGGCGGTGCTGAAAGGCATCCACAGCCACAAAAAGAAGAAGATAACCCACCTTCCACCGTCCCAAGACACTGCGGCTCCGGAGGCAGCCTAAGTACCCTCAGAAGAGCGCCCCCAGGAGAAACAAGCTTGACCACTATGCCATCATCAAGTTCCCCCTGACCACAGAGGCAGCCATGAAAAAGATCGAGGACAACAACACACTCGTGTTCATTGTGGATGTAAAGAAGCTCTATGGCATTGATGTTGCCAAGGTCAACACCCTCATCAGGCCTGATGGAGAGAAGGTGTATGTTCGACTGGCTCCCGATTATGATGCACTGGATGTTGCCAACAAAATTAGGATCATCTAAACTACTGAATCCAGATAACTAATTCTAAATATATTCTTTTTCTTCTCAGTAAAACAAAATAATAATAATAGTTACTATGGTTTGTCATTTTCTATGCTGTGTTCAATGCTACTGTTGTTGTTGACTGTACTACTACTGCCAAGGTAACATAATTGTTCTAATCAGTCATTCTACCTGGTATTCCAAGAATGAAATTGCCTAAGTGTCATAAAACATACTGCAGGTCAGTGCCAAAGAACCAGGAGCTGAGCCAAATAGATAGCAGCTCCTCATTCCCAATAAATTGAAGAGGTAGGATCTTGCACTAGAGTCAAAACCCAAAAGCCAGCTACACTTTGAAGGCATTTTGAAAAAGTGGTCATTTCTTAAGGTTGCTAAATAAAAGCAGTAAGGTCACCTGCCATACAATTTATAAGCATCAATCCAAGAACTAAAATTAAATAGAAAGTAAAACACTGAAGTAAAATTTAACCCCACACTTCCAGTCATGGAAGCAAAACCAGATGGCAATGAGGTGGAATAATTTGAAAACCACCTATCCAGATTCTCTGAAGTAGCAACAGCACAAGAAACAAAGCAAATGAATAAGGTGCTAGAAAAATCCAATCAGAAATAATATCCCAAATAACAAATGTAATTACTGTAACTAAACAAACAGTGATATTAGTAACAATTAGTGACTCTAGAGCAGATACAGACTTTTAAAAAAAGGAGCTTAGGAAAGTGATGAAAACTATGACAGCTCAAAAGAGGAAAGAAATGAAATCCATGAAACAGATTCATCAGATATCCAGGAGATTAAAAAAATCTTTTCAAAGTACATAATGCAGAATAAGCCAATGTGAGCTAACTCTTATAATAGAATATCAGTTGTAGAAGACAATATTGTAGTTAGTGATCAAGAAAAAAAAATTCCTAAAAAGAGTAAGGGACCATGAGAAATCAGTGCAACAGCTGCTAGACAATACAAAGAATAAAATAATATTTCTAGAGTACATGAAAAAGCAGGATAGCACAAATGACATTAAAAAAAACTGTTCCCAGAAGTCATGGTATAAAATTTCCCAAACATGAAAAAATAATTTAACATACAAAGGAATGAGATACATAGCATTACTATTATCCATGAGGAAAAGAAAAACTACACTAAGACACATAATAGTCAAGTTTCCAGAAATTTAACAAAAGAACAGAATAGTAAAAGCTATCAAAGAAAATAAAATCAATTATAAAGGAGAGTCCATCAAAATCACAGCATATTTCTCAACCCAAGTTCTTAAGTCAAGTAGAGCATGGAATGAACTATTTCAAGCCCTGAAAGAAAACAACCTTCCACCCAGATTAATGTACCCTAAAAAACTATCTTTCAAAATATTTGATGGAGAAATAAGATATTTCAATGACAAAGAACACCTGAAGAAATTTATGGAAAACAAACCAGCACTCAGAAATGTTCTAAAGAATATTCTAGAAAGAGATAAAAGCAAGTACAACTTCATGAACCCCCAACAGATTCAATGCACAAAGCAAGGGAAGTAATTAGATTGGGGCACAGTGACTAACTATAGAAAAATTATATGACAATGATAAGGCAATACATTAGCTATAACCATCAATGTAGATTGTCTCATTTCACCAACCAAAAGAGCCAGAATGGCAGAATGAATCAAGAAGCAAGATCCAACAATATGTTGCATATAAGCAACACATTTAATTTGAAAAGGAACTCATGGACAGAAAGTCAAAGGATAGAAAGCAATAATCCATGCAAGAGGAACCCAGAAAAAAGTAGGAGTATCTATTATACCTTTCTTTTCAGACAAAGTAGATTTCAAACCAATATGGATAAAGAGAGGGGAAAAAAAGGTCACTATATCATTGTAAAGGGAAAACCCCAAGAGGAATAAATGACAGACATAAATATATATTCACCAACTACCAGAACACCCAACTATAAAAAACAAATATTAACGGACATAAAAATCAAATAGGCACTAACATAGTTATAATGAAGGACCTCAATACCCCACTGTCACCAGTAGACAGAACAATTAAACCAAGGAAAAGAGATACCAAACTTGAATAAAACTTTTGAACAAATAGACTTAGTAGATATCTATAGAGTGTTCCATCCAACATTATCAGAATATACATTCTTCTCAGCTGCACATGGAACATTCTCCAAAAAGATCATATCCTAGCTCATATAACATGCTTAAGTGATTGAAAAGGAACTGAAATAATCCATATGTATTATCAGACCATAATGCAATGAAATTAGAAATCAGTTGCAAAAGACACAAGAAGTACATAAACACATAAAAATTAAATAATACCTCTTTTTTGTTTTGTTTTTTTTTTTTTTTTTTTTTTTGAGACAAGGTCTCACTATGCAACTTAGACTGGCCTTGAGCTCACTATGTAGCCCAGGCTGGTCTCGAACTCACAGTGATTTTCCTGCCTTATCCCCCCAAGTGCTGGGATTACAGGTGTGCAGCACAGTGCCTTATCCAATAATAGCATCTTGAGTAACCAGTGGAACACAGACAAAATTAAAGAAAAAATTAGATAGTTTCTACAATTAAATGATAAGGCTAATGCAAGATACCTTAATATATGTGACACAATGAATGCAATCCAACAAGGGAAATTTATAGTAGTGAATTTCCACATCAGAAAACAGAACAAGCTCAAGTAAACAACCTAAAACTGAACCTCAAGTTTCTAGAAAAAGAAGAGCAAGTCAAGCCTGAAGCTTATGTGAAGGATAAAATTATAAAAATCAGAGCAAAAATCAGTACAATGGAAACTAAGAAAATAACACAAAGAATAAAAGAGTTGGATTTTTGAAATATTAAATAAAATTGAAAACACTTACCTAACCATATCAATAAAGACTCAAATCCATGAGGTTAGTAATAAAATAAGAAATCTCAACAGATTTTGCAGATATCCAGAAGATAATTAAATCTACCTCAAGAACCTGTATTCTAAAAAATAGAAAACATAGATGAAATGGACAGATTCTTAGATACACATGAATTACCACAGCTGAATCTAGAAAACATAAAAAGTTTAAATAAACCAGTATGAACCAATGAAATTAAAGATGTGATTTAAAATTGGCAACAAAGAAAAGCCCACATCCTGCTACATTCACTGATCAATCCTACAAGAAATTTAGAGAAGACCTAATGTCACCAATCCTCAATTTTTTAAATTTTTTGGTTGTTGCAGAGGCTCACTATGCAGCTCAGATTCATAGTGATCCACCTGATTTCAGCCTCCCCAGTGCTGGGACTACAGGTGTGTGCCACCAAGCCCAGACTGTGGTCAGCTCACCTGGCCCTGAGAGCAGGGCTGGCATGGCATGTAGTGCCAGGAATTGAACCATGTCTCTGCACTTGCCTAAGTTTGCCTAATCAGGTGCTTTAGTCCACTGAGCTACCTCACAGGCCACAATCCTCCAATCCTTTAATGAAATGGAAAAGGAAGCAATACTTCCAAAGCAAGTGTTGCCCTATTATTAAAAATAGAGAATGAGCCAACCAAAAAAGAGAACTACAGTCCAATTTCCTTACTAAACATAGGTGCAGAAATACTCAATAAAATACTGGCAAACAAAATACGCAAATCATCAAGAAGTTTATACACTATAACCAAGTAGGATTTATCCCAGAGATGGAGGAATGGTTCACCATGTATAGATCAATAAATACAACACATAAAATTAACAGAGTCCAAGAGAAAAACCACAAGATCGTTCAATAAATGCAGAAAAAGCATTTGGACTACTCTGTTCTTCACTTTGAGCATTGCTTTCTGGCTGTGCAGGGGAAGATGGTGCAACATTCAATCTCCTGGAAAAATTGTTATGCTCGATTTTCATATATAAATTCAACTGTTGTTATTATCAGAGGATCTTGGGATCTAATTTCACTGCAGATGGCTGTGGTAGTTTTCAGGGAGATCTGGTCTTTGAGCATTGCTTCCTGGATCCAGTGTAGATCCCTCAGACTGCTTATACAGATCCTCCATCTGCTAGCACAAACTTTCTAGCTTCTACTCAGTGCATATCTGTGAAACAAATTCTTAAGAGACATTGTCGTGGCCAGCCCTCTAGCTGGACTCATGAGGGGCATTGTCATGAGCTCTATGTCTTCAGCTGGACTTGAACAGGACAGTGCTGTGGGACCCAATCCCTAATCTGGATTATTTGGGCCTTGAGTGTATGGACACATTTCCTGCATTATTTTGTACTTGACTGTGATTTAGTACAGTCAAAAAGTTGCCTGTGGTTTACTGTTATAATTCTATAAATTATATGTCTTGTATTAAATTGTTTCCCTTGTAAACTCTTACTGCAACAGCCTCTGTTCATCAATAGAAAGAACCAATTCTAGTAAAAATGACCATATTTCTAAAAATTTTACACAAATTTAATGCAATTTTTTTTTTTGTCTTTTTGAGACAGGGTCTCGCTATGCAGTTCAGGCTGGCTTTAAGCTCACTTTGTAGCTCAGGCTGGTCTCGAACTCACATCAATCCTCCTGCCTCAGCCTCCCGAGTGCTGGGATTACAAGCATGCGCCACCACACCCGGCTAATTTAATGCAATTTTAATAAAAAATATCAATAGCCTATCTCACAGAATTTAAGAAAACAATCCTAAAATTCATTTGCAATGAGAAGAGATCTAGAATAGCAAAAGCAATTCTGGGTAGCAAAGGCAGAGTAGCAGGTATCACTTGAAATTATGCTACAAAGTTACTGTGATTAAAACAAACAAACAAAACAACAACAATAAAAACAGCATGGTGCTGGCAAGGAAACAGATCTAATAATCATTGGAACAAGTCAGAAGACACAGAAACAGCTACAAACACAGTCACCTTATCTTTGACAAAGGGGCCAATTTCACTGGAAGAAAAATAGCCTCTTTAATAAATTGTGCTGATAAAACTGGCTTTCCATATGCCAAAGATTTAAGGTTGGCCCATATCTGTCACCATACACTAAACTACAATCAAATTGGAGCAAAAACCTAAAAATCAAAACAGAAATACTAAATCCACTGGAATATTGAATAACAAGAATTTTTCAAGACACTAGTGGAGGCAAACACTTTGTGAACAAAACTCTAGTCAGACAGAAAATAACGCAAAGAATCAACACATTCGATCTCATCTTATTAAAGATTTTGCAAAAGAATCCACTAACAGAGTAAAGAGACAACCCACAGAGAGAAAAATCTTTGCTAGCTGTTCCTCAAAACACTAAGATCTGATATATATGAAAAACTCAAAAAAATCACACACACCAAATTTAAAGACCCAACCCAAAAAATGGGTAGAGCAAATGAACACATGATATTCTACTAAAGAGAAATAGAAAATAAGCACGTTTTGAAAAATTCAATCACCATGTTATTTTTAAAATTCAAAAAGTTGATTGGTTACTCAAAAGATGCAAATTAAAACAATGCTAAGACTCCATCTCACCTCAGAAAGAATGGCTATTGTCAAGAAATTAACCAATAACAAGTGCTGATAGGGCTGTGCAGAAGTAGAAACTGTCGGTGTTGGTGAGAGTAGAGGCTGTGGCAATCATGGTGGAACACAGTGTGAAGATCCCTCAAAGAACTAAAACTAGAGTTGCCTTTTGGTCCTGCTGTTCTCTTTTTGGTATCTTTCTAAATAACTAAAACCATCATACCACAGTCAAATATGCACACCCATGTTTGTAGCAGCAGAGTTTGTAATAGCTAAATCTTGGAAACAGCCCAAATATCCTTCAATGGATTAACGGATAAAGAAGATGTAGTATTTTTATACAATGTAGTGCTATCCTACTATAAAGAAAGATAAACTTCAGGCTTTTGTAACTAAATGGTTTACCTTGAGGCCATACGCTTAGGTGAAATAAATTGAACACCACGTGCAAATATCATATTGTTTTTCTTGTGTGAGAAATCAAATGCATAAGGATCAAAATGTATAATAAATATTGAGAAATGGGAAGAAAATATTCAAGTAGGAAAGAGAACAAGGGAGAGGCGAGGCTGCGAAGAAGGAAAAAAAAGACAAAAAGAGAATAGAAGGAAAAAAATGGAAATAAAGTTTTTATAAATAGGAAGTGGATAAGAGGTTTAAGGGAGGGGAGGGGAATGAAAAAAAGAATCACGATATATCATGTATAAGTACAAATTTCTTGTGAAGAATGCTATTATGTATATCTAAAATGTACCAATAAATAAAAAAAAATTAAAAAAGCAAACTAGTGTAGAAATGTACATAGAAAGAACAAATCATGATCAAGTCAAAGACTAAAGTCTAAGCATATTCTAGAATTTTAAAATTATCAGATATGGATTAAGATCCTCTAAATATTTCAAGATAGCATGTTTGTTCAAAAAAGCAGCTAACCTCCTAAGGAGTGGACACTAGACCACTTCAAGATTCTACATTACAGGGTCCAGAGAGATGGTTCAGTACAATAAGTGTTTGCCTGGCAAGTGCAAGGGTCTGAGTTCAATCCTCAGTTCTGCTAAAAAAAAAAAAAATCCTATGTTACAGTACTAAATGCCCACCAAAAAGCCCAAAACCTTCTGAGAATAAGCTGTGTCCCAAGTATTATTTCCAGGAAAATTATCTTTCCTATACAAACAAAGGATATGACCCAGGAGCCCAGGCTCCGAGTATCCACAGCCTTCTTTCAAGAATTCCTCCTTTCCTATGTAAAGGTCAAGGTAGAAAAAGTCTGTTATAAAATGAATAATTCTACTACAAAAGAAAAGGTTAAGCATGTGTAACTGTTAAAAGTCTGCTTAAATAATTAATTGCGGACAGGACAAATTATCTCTGAAACAAAATACATAATATAAAAAATATTACAGACAATAATCTTTGCATTCTTTTAAACAGGTAATTCTCATCTTATTTAAAATTCCAGAGTAAATGCAAACCTGGAAAACTTCCCAGTTAATTTTACAAAGTGTGCATAACTCTCAAACAAAACCTAAGAAAGTTAATATCACTTGTTATTTTAATCTAAAATTCTAACTAAACTATTAGCAAAGGAATCCAGCAGTATATTAAAAAATAGTACCTCATGACCAAATAAGGTTCATTGGAGCAATTATGATTCAATCTGATGAAATCAATGCACATTAATGCAATGGTAAATCAAAACATGTGAATATCATGAGGAAAACTAAAAGGCACTTAAAAGCATTTAACAGGCATTTCTAGTTTAGGACAATAAGCTGGAAATAAAATACACTCCCTTAGCCTAATCAGAATTTTTGTTTTAGATTAAGGCCCACTGTCATACTTGATCATTAGATAGTAAATAAATCTTCTTTAGTATCAAGGACAAGATATGAATAGTAGCTGTCAACTCTCTTCGCTAACACGAAGTTCTATATAACTCATGAGTACAATTTAGAAAAGAAATATGCAGTTCCCATGTGAACAGAAGGAAACAAAATAAAATATTTGTAAATTATTGTATATTTTACCTTTAAAATGGTGAGATAATTAAACAGGAAGGCACAAAATGGTATCTTTCTTATGTGGATGAACTCAAGTATAGAAGCTATGTTTCCTGAGTTATAGTACATGATCTGTTGACAATAGCTCCCCTAGGAATGAGAACTAAACAGAAAAGTCAGGCATGTTATACCTCTTTGATGTTGTTTCAGAGCTGGAGGATTTTCAGGACTGCACTTTAATTAGAAGATCATCAGAGCAAAGCCTCCAACGGTGGCCAGTGCATGATTCGTTCTGCCTGCAAGGGAATAAGAACTGAAATATTTTTAAAACCAACGAATTGGAACTGCAGTCCGTTCCTAGACCTGCCATGATTTTGGTTTTACCAAAAGCCATAAATTCTGCAGCTTACATGCTTCAGCTCACACAGCTACCTCGTTCCCCATTCCTGAAAGGTGAACAGTGCTAAGCGTGCTCTGGGGAAGCTGGAGAACAGGAGCCAGGCTGCTACCTGAAGGCAGTAGTCAATGAGCAGGAGGAAGATGATGGTCAACCCAGGAGTCTAACCAGGAAAGCCATTATTCAAGAATGTGGGAAAAAGAGAACTTGTAGACCTATAAAAGTTTGTATCTTGTGATCTTTGGCTAATAGAATAAAGGAATGAACTTCTGAAAAAAAAAAAAAAAAAAAAAAAAAGCAAATCAAAGAGAAAGGTATGGGATTTAAAGCCCAGTGGTGAGCATGAAAGTGAATGGGTTGTTGGCAAATTTAAGTACGTATAACATACATCTGGAAATTGCTACTAGTGATGATTAATAATTATGTACAATTTTTGTGTTGAACACAGGTAAATAGTACGGCTGTAATCCTAGCTAGTCAATGCAGTGGCCTGTCACTCTTCTGGGCTACTGGGCACTGGAACCGTGGCTGGTCTGAATGGAGCTGCAGTGACATAAAGAGTGTACACTGGATTCTGATAACTTAGTGTGAAAGAAAAATGCAAAAATCTCAGTGTTTATGTTCCATATGTTGTAGATTTCTTACTGAAATAATTTTTCTATTTTGTTTTACTTTTCTTTCCAGCATGATGATGGAACCCACAGGTCTTTCCATCAAGCTACACTGAATTATTTTTATTTATTTATTTACTTTTTTAATTTTAAGACAGTCTTGCTAAACTACTTAAATTACCCCAGGCTGTAGTCAAATGTTTAATCCTTCTGCCTTGTCTTTGAGAGTGCTAGACTTAAACTATGCCCCAACATCTTACTACAGAATTCAAAATCACATGTGAGGGGCTGGGTATCTAGCTCAGGGTCAGAGCACTTCCTAAGTCTGTGTTGGTGGTATAGTAGTGAGCATAGCTGCCTTCCAGAGCATTTCCCAATAATGCTCAAGTACCTAGGTTCAATTCCCAGTAACACAAAATTAATTGATTGGTTGGTTGATTAATTTCCTTGTGTGCTCTCATTGGCAGCTAGGCAAGACAGGAGACAGAGTAGCAAGGAAGGGATGAGAGGCCAGACAGCTGGCTGTCAATGTTGGGTGCTATGGTTGAGATTTGGATAGGCCCCAAAAGATTGTGTTCAGAGAGGGGGCTTTTGGAAAGTGACTGGATTATGGAGGTTCTGTGGCAGAGCTGAATGTGCCATTAGGAGGTAGGGCCAGTTTGGAAGGGATGTTCCTAGGGCCTGATGCTTGGGGTGGGGCAGGGGGCAGAATTTATCTCCCTCTCTGCTCTTCCCTTTTCTCTGTTTCCTAGCCACCATGATGAGGCTTTGCAGGACATTTCTCCATGTCTTCTGCCCACCCTTGGAGTTAGCCAGCTATGGACTACGTCCCCTAAAAACTATGATCTAAAATAAGCCTCTTCTCTAAATTCCTGGTGTTGGGTATCATGTCCCAGTGACAAGAAGGTAATTAAGACACTAAGTTTTCTGTCATACTGAGGAAAAGGCTAGGCATGCTGAGGGACTATAGATTGTGCAGCAAAGAAATTTGTTCTTAAACATGAGTGTCCCTGAAGATTAGAAATTTCACACAGAGTTTCCAAACCTTCTGAGAAAGAAAAGGAGGTAATGTGGTATTAAATAGAATTCAAAATGCAAAACTACAAAAAAATAAAATAAAATAAATAACATGAGAAAAATAAGTCTTAATTTTCAGGAATCACACAAATTGGAATCCCAATTTGTTTTTCAGCAGAACCAGAGATTGAACCCAAGCCCTTACACTTGCCAGGCAGGTGCTTATTCAACTGAGCTATCTCTCCAGTCCCTTTCTAATTTTTTTTTTTTTTTTTTTTTTTTTTTTGGCAGAACTAGGGATTGAACTCAGGCTCTTGCGCTTGCCAGGCAAGTACTTATTCTACTGAGCTATCTCCCCGACCCAGAATCCCAAATATTAAATTCAATTCTCTTTATGAAACATATGCATAAGATGGACTTCTCACCCAAAAATGAAACATAATTGTTTTGAAGACAATTTCAAATTATTTCAAAAAATCAAGGGCCAGCGAGATTGCTCAGCTGACTAAGTGCCTGCTAAGGCAAGAACAGGGGCCAGAGTTCAATCCCTGGCACCACATGCCACATCAGTGCGCTAGCTGAGCCTGTGACTGAGTTCAAGTGTGGTGCCTGGAGAATAGTCCTAAGATTTGTAATTGATAATAAACAACAGTAACATTTGAAAATTAATAATTTATGTCTCTACTGGAAATTACCAATTAGAGATTATGATAAAAAAATACATCCTATTCACAATACAATGAAACTATAAAATATTTATGTGTTATGTAATAAAAATGCACAACAGATTTTTTAAAATAATAAGCATTAATAAAAGGGTAAGTACTAAGTTCATGTAGAAAGACTCAATATTAAGATGCTAATTCTATCCAAATAAATCCAAAAATTCAATATAGTTTCAATTAAGACCTTAACATATTTCTGTGAACTCAATAATAAAATCTGAGATGCAAATGAAAAGCAAAGAATCACACCTAACTACAAGCTCTGTAGTCTTTGAGGTAAAATAATCTTGCCTTTTATAGACACACACACACATACACACATAGCTTCCACTTAGTAAGTCCACAATCAGATCATGCACACACCTATGTATGGAGGGTAAAACATTTACTGCATCCATAGGGCTCAAACTAGACATTTATTATATGGTAACATTTGTTAGGAAAAGAGAAATACATAAAAAGAACTCCCAGACATGGTGGTACACATCTGTTATCCCAGCACTCTAAGGCTAAGGTAAGAAGCTATGAGTTTGAGGCCAGCTTCAGTTACACAGTAAACTCACCTTAGCAATTTTTTTTTGTACAGGAAACTGAACTCAGGACCTTGCATTTGCCAGGCAAGCACTTGTGCCAATGCACATAGTGAATTCAAGGCCAATTTGAAGTACATAGTGAGACCCTATTGAAAAAAAGGAAGGAAGGAAGGAAGGAAGGAAGGAAGGAAGGAAGGAA
>PVKA01035013.1:0-22993 GCA_004027165.1 Ctenomys sociabilis | reverse complement strand
AGCTGAAAAAAATGTGTATTCAGCTGTGGTTGGGTGGAACACTCTGTATATGTCCACCAGGTCCATTTGTTCCAAGCTCTTGTTCAGTTCTGCTACTTCTTTGCTAATTTTTTGTCTGGTTGACCTATCTTTTTGAGATAAGGGTGTGTTAAGATCTCCTGTTAAGATTGTGTTCTTAGACATTAAGTTTTTCATGTCCGTTAAGATTTGTCTTACATAGGTGGGTGCTCCTGTGTTTGGTGCATAGATATTTATGAGTGTTACTTCTTGCTCTTGAATTTTTCCCCTGACCAATATATAGTGGCCTTCTTTGTGTCATTGATCATTCTTGGTTTGATGTTGAGACTGTCTGAGAACAGAATTGCTACTCCTGCTTTTTTCTGAGGTGCTGGAGCATGCAGTATTGTTTTCCATCCTTTGACTTTGAGCCTATGAATGTCTTTTTGTATTAAGTGTGTTTCTTGTGTACAGCATATTGTTGGATTTTGTTTTCTAATCCACTGTGCCAGTCTATTTCTCTTAATTGGAGAATTGAGTCCATTTACATTGATGGTTATAATTGAAATGTGCTGACTTATGTTTGTCATGGTATTAACTGGTATTGTTTACTCCTTTGTAACCTGTGTTTAATTGACTGTCCTGTTTAGTGGGTTCCTTCCATTCTCTTGCATGGTGTTCTGGTCGTTGTGGTCTCTCTCTAGAACCTCTTTCAGCAGCCTGTGGAGGGATGGCTTTGTCATCATGAAATTCTTTAGTTGTTCTTTGTCTTGGAAGTATTTCAGTTCTCCACCAAACTTGAAAGAGAGTTTTTCAGGGTATAGTAGTCTGGGCTGGAATTTGTTTTCGTGTAGAACTTGAAGAACTCTGCTCCATGCTCTCCTTGCCTTCATTGTTTGTGTAGAGAAATTGGCTGTAATTCTGATGGGTTTTCCTTTGAATGTGAGCTCCTTCTTCTCTCTAGCAGCTTTCAGTATATTATTTTTGTGTTGGATTTCTGCGGTCTTAACTATTAAATGTCTCAGTGTGTTTCTACTTGGGTTGAAGTTATTTGGTGCTCTGTATGCTTCGGTGACGTGAATGTTGGATTGTTTCCTCATATTTGGGAGGTTTTCTGCTATTATTTCTTCCCATAATCTTTTTATGTCATTTGTATTGACTCCTTCATTCTCGTTGATACCAATTATTCTCACATTGTTCATTCTGGCGTCATCCTGCAGGGATGGATTATTTTTTCCTGCATTCTTGTTGTTTTTAAGAGATCCTTTCTCACCTTTTCACTAGCTGCTCTGGCATCTTCAAGATCTAAAACCCTGTCTTCGCTTTCACCCACTTTTTGTAGACTTGTGATTTCTATTTTTAGTTCTTCTATATCTCTTTGACTGTGTTTCATGTGTTCTATTTCTTTTCTGTATTGCTCATTCAAGGAATCCATCATATTTCTGATCTCCTCAATTTTTTTTATCCATGTCTTCTTTAAAGGTAGTTATTAATTCTTTTTCTGCAGTGTTTCTTTCTAGTTGGATTTCCTCTGTATATTTCTGGACTTGTTTCGGTATTTCAGATCGTATGACTTCAAAAAGTTCTTCTTTGATTTCAGAACTTATTTCTGCTTTGAGTTCCTCATGATCTTTCTGTTGTTGTTTCTTTGCTTCAGATGCTGTTAATTCATATATATCAGTTGGAATAGTGCTCTCTGCACTTGTTCTGGGTGAGCATCATTTTTCCACCCAATGTTTCTGGAATTCATTCTTTATTTCAGATGCTATGTATCCAAATATTTCTTTTCTAAATTGGAGAATTACTTCTCGTTTTATTTCCTCTATAGCTTTCTGCTGTTGTTCCTTTGCTGCTGTATCTGTTACTTCATTCTTTGCAGCTGAGCTAGTGTCCTCTGCCTTTCCTGATGGACTCGAGGTCTGGGATTGCATTTTTCCCCTTCTCTTTGTCATTTTGTATAGCACTGATCTTTGACCTTTGGTGTAGAGCTTTGGTGCAGCTATAAACTTAGCTTGTTATGAGATTCGGGTGGCAGTCTATTAAGTTTGACATTTCCCAGGTATGCCTATCCTGGGTCTAGCTGTTGTGTTCAGTTTCTTTTTGGCTGCAGCTCCTTTGGTTCCACTATGTTGGTTCCCAGGGTCAGCCCTCCTGTGTCAGGCAGGGCGTTCCCCATGTGGGCGGGCCTCGGCTTTGGTGGGTTTTCTGGGCTCACAAAAGTTTAGTGGATGATCTTATTCACTGAGTAGGCTGTACTGAGCCAGCCAGCTTGTGCTGGGTCCGGGTCTATAGGCCGTAACCCAAGAAGGCCTTGAAAGGTCCCTCTGGTGCAGTGCGCCTGGAGCCCTCACTCATTTGCCATGCTGTGCTGGGTTTCGGTCCGTAGCGTGGGACCGTGGATTGCTGAGTAATGTCCCTCCAGTATGGCAGGTTAGGAGTTCTCACTCCAGGCTGACCTGCACTGGGTCTGGGGCTGTGGGGTGGGACCTGTAATCACCTGGAAGTGTTTCTCTGGCACAGTGTGCCTGGAGCTGTCACCCGGCCACGGGAGGTGATGGGCAGCTTAATCCCTGGGAAATGTATCTCAGGCACGACGGGCCTGAGGTTCTACACTCACTGACCTTTGATGCCCAGAGAATCGGGGAAATTCCCACTCAATCAGCGGGCTTTAAGTCAGGGGATCCGGGGTGGTGTTGGTGAGTGGGTCCTGAGGTTTCAGGCCAGTCACTGGCTTGGAGGGGTTGGGGACAGGGATCTGCGAAGTGCGTGTGGGAAGAAGTCAAAGGCTCTCCCTCAGACTCACCACACTCTCACTGATCTGGGACGCCTGGTGAGTCCTGTAAATTCGCTCTCGCTGGGAGAGCTTGGCGCGGGATCCAGGAGGCCGCTGGAGTCAGCCACTGTCTCTGGCTGATCTCTGGGGCTCGGCAGGCGCGGGCAGGATGGAACAGGATGGCAGAGTCAGCTGCGCTGTCTCTGACTGGTCTCAGGGGCTGGGCGGGGGCGGGCGGGATGGAGCAGGATGGCCATTTTTACACTTTTCTGCTGGATGGTCAAGACCAAAATAGAGCAAGACCTATATACCAACACATGTACTTTTTCTTTCTTATGAGGTCAGTGAAGTCCCCTCAGGGTTTATCTTGTAGTCCTGTACCTTATTCTGTAGATCTTTTGTCTGTGTCATCCATGTGGATGAGTCTCAGCCAATGCTTGACCAGTTTGCTCTCAATGAGAGCCTGAGAGACAGTTTTCTCTCCATGCGACTCTCCCCAGACACACTATACATCATCAATCTCTTTCCTCTGTGGCTCCATAATCTTCTTTATCAAAAAATTTGGGGCACAACTGAATTTCATGATGTTACAGTACAGGTTCTCCTATGTCCTGAGTCTTCACTGACCTTGGAAGGCTAGGGCCAAAATGTTGGCTAACCTTGCGGCTTTTCTATTTCTCCAATTTTTGATCTGTGAACTTAGGTTGTTAACCATCCAGAAGAAAAGCTGCTTAGTACCCTGGAACATAGGCCATTCAGTTTGCCCTAACTATCTGACTGTAATGCATTTATTGTTGTAACTCTACTGCTGATCTATTTTGAAACTGTTTCATTGCTATTTTACCTTTTTTTTTCATCAAAATGAATTTTAAAAAAGATAGCACAGTGGACTAAAGCATGTGATTAGGCAAGTTTAGACAAGTGTAGGGATGGTTCAATCCCCAAACCACATGACATCCTAGTCCCACAACCCAGGGCAGGCTGAGCTTGACACACACACACACACACACACACACACACAGACACACACACACACACGCAAGCACCTGTAAAATGGCTATAGAGGTGTCTTGGCTATAACACAAGACACCTTTGTCTTGTGTTCATCTCCATAGCTGTATTATCTTCTCATAGCACATTAACACACAGGGAAGTGCGTTTATTTGTCTCACCTTTGAGCCTAATCTGAGCTAATATCATGTTGAGAAGTAGAAATTTTTGCTTTTTGTGTAAACAGCATGAGTAAGAATTATTGTTGTGTTTTCTCCAGAGCTAATTTCAAAAGAACATAAAAAATTAACAACACAAAAGTCAGTTAACTATAAATCTTCCACATTCTTTAAATTATCACAAATATAGTTTTTGGAGAGCCCTAAACCAAGAAAGGGCAACATGCAGTTTAATGGCTTAAGTGCATCCTTTTATGTGCACTTACTTCTCAATATACATACAGTGGTAGCAAGAAATATGTTTTTGATAAGGGATTCTCACACAGCTGTCCATGTGTTTAGGCACTGCTTCCAGTGTGCCCAGGGCTGAGTAAGCAATCAGAGGAACTTCTCTTAGAACATGATAGATCTATCTTGTGACCAGTAGAACAAAGAATGTCCTTGTTGCATTTTAAAGGAAAGACCAAATTTTGTAGAATTCTTTATATTACTTTAACTCCAAATTCAAATAAATACACATGAAAACCAAGTCTTCTTTAAATTAAAATAGAGAGATAGTAATATCACACTTGTTTTCTAGTGCTATTGTATGTACCAATTCAGCTTATCCAAATCCAGACTGTACTTGTCAAAATTTTTGAGTCAATAGCATCTTAAGTTTGCCACTCTATAGTTTCATTGTTATACTAAAAGACTTCAAAGTATGAAAAATAATACATATTCATAAAGGTTTTGTTGCTTTTTGAGTTGTCATCAGAAAACTGTTAACAAGTTTTGGGAAATTTTAAGTTACTCTATACTCAATACATTCTCATTTTCTGTTTCTTTTGTGACATTAGTTGCCCATAAATGCATTTAGTGTGTTCCATGTTTTGAAGTGTTTTTGTAATTTTCAATTTTCCATTTGATATTGTGACTTTTACTTATAACATATCAAAATTCAACAGTTTTTTCAATAGTTTAGAGTATTATTAATACTGGAAGATGAAAACAATTATATATTTGAACATCAGTGCCATTTGACATTGCTGTTTCTAATTTATTTTGATACCACTTCAGGTCTTCATTGTACATATGCAAATTTATTCATTTATTTTGTCTTGGGGAGGGACTAAATCATATTTTTATTTTTAAGCTATCTGACTCTATTTTGTTGTTTGACTTCTTTGTCTCTCCACTAATGCTTTCCAAGTTTACAATATCTCAAGATCAGTGGGAATTGAACTGTGTCACCCCTGTTCTCAAATCAGTATGGCAAAGTCCCAACTTCCTCCATAACAGTGTTAGAGACAATGAAAATAATACCTAATGAACTCATAAATGTGTCTCTGTGATCCAATAGAACTGTTTCTGTTTCTGAGCTAGAGTTGGGGCCTTGCTCCATAATGACAGGACAATAATTCACAAACCAGGAAGAACTCATCAGCACAAACCCAAAGCTCATTCTGTTCTCAGAGCACCAGCATCTGTAATTGTGATTCAGTTCATTTATGTTCATTATAAGTTACACACTCTATATTAATCAGATAAAGCCGAACAAAACAGATTAAGACAATGCAACATATGAAATAAATTTGAGATAGAAATAGGAATAATTAATACAGTACCTAATTAGACCTGTACTTTAAGCTCAATTGTGTGTTCTTCCTAATTTAAGTGTTGAAACCAACCTGAAAATATAATCATTCTTGAATATGTTGTGTTTCCAAAAATGGTGATAAATTAAAATGAGATCTTTAAAGTAGAGCCTTAGTCCAATATGGCTGCCATCTGAAGAAGAGACAATAGCAAAAGACATCAAAAAGTTTGTTAATCCAAGCAAAGGATCATGGTCTCTGGGGAAACAAAACCTCCCCATACATGGTTGGTGACTTCTAGCCTCCGCAGTGATAAGAAAATAATTTCCAAGCCAGTGTTTCACAAATGAGCACCTGTTAAGATGAAGAACATTACAAGGGCACCTCCTGCCAGAGACCTGTCAGGCAAGAGAAAGAAATAAAAGAAATGTATATAGGAAGCTCAAACTGTCATTATGGTAGTCTACATGGAAGACCTGTAAAACTACATCAAAAAAACTCTTATACCTGGTATGGTGGTGCACACCTCAATCCCAGCGCTGGGGAGGCTTAAAGCAGTAGGATACCTGCAAGTCAAGTACCAAACACATAAAAAAGCCCTCTTATAATGAGTGATCAACTTCAGCAAATAGCAGAATGCAAAATCATTTCATAAAAATATTTAGTATTTGTATACACTCAATGAATTTGGTAAGGAAATTATGAAAACAATGCCATTCAATATAGCTTCAAGAGAAATGAGATGTCTGGGAATTAACAAACAAAGTGAAAGATATCTGCAAAGAATACTATACTATCTTTTTTTTTATTGAAGTACAAATATCAATGAGACAGTTTTAAGATACCTTGACAAGATGGATTTGATAAATTAATACATTGCAAACTGTTCATAATGTTTTGGTATCATAAAAGGTGCATACATGATATTTTACTTACAGACATTATTATAGCATATGTTTCTTATCAGTAAATTAAGAGAGTATAGCTGTTTGCATATCTTATTTTTTATACCTGAATTACATCAAAGATTCAATAATTAATACTTTCTACCTTGTTATTTTCCTAGCAGAATACTATAGTATCTTGAGAAAGGCGATTGAAGAGAATATCAGAAAATAGAAATTCATCCACTTCTCCAGGAACTAATGTCAAAACAAGCACATACCCCAAATCGTTACTGGTTCTTTCCAGTCCCAGCCCATACACCAATGAGTTACTTCATAGACTGAGAGAAAACAATGTTGAAATTCATTTGACCTCAGAAGACAGCAAGGATAGCAAAAGAAATTTTGAGCAACAAGAATAAAGGAGGCGTTGCAATATCTGACTGCAACCTGTACTACCAAGCAACAGTGAGAAACGTAGCATGATACTGGAACAAACAAGCAAGCCAAATATGTGGATCAATGAAGCAGAGTAGAGGATACAGAAACATTCCCAGAGATATTCAGCCATTTGTTCTTTCACAAAGTGGTCAGAAGCATAATTTGGTGGTTCTGGGAATACTGGAAAAGTTAGATGGTTGATATTATACATATATCTCTTACGATCTACTGAATAAAAACTGATCAAAAATATAATCATTAAATCAGAAACTATAGAGGTAGGTGAGGAATTTCTAAACAGAATGACAACTGCCCAAAAAAGAAAAATAAGAATCCACAAATGGGGTAACATAAAAATTAAAAATTACATTAAGCAGAGGCCCCAAGGAGTATAAACCTAAAGTATTGCCGGTTGCTGCGTATAGCTTCTCCATGGTGGTTCCACTCTCCACCTCCAACTTTCTCAGTAGCATCTCTGCATCTGGGGTCTCCAGTTTCCTGGGGTCTGTGCTGTATGTTTACCTTCACTCTCACGCTTTAATCAGTAACTTCTCAGGGGCAGCCTGCCTCACCTTCAAGACTTTCTTTTGTGATCTGGGTCAAAGTCACCCTGACTCTCAAAATCTTGACTTGTGAATGCTGATAAACCCAGAAATATGTGGGTAGCACTTAGCGTGGCCACAAGCTTAAGAAGTAGCCAATCCCTTTGCAAAGAGACTGCAGCAGGCTCGAAGTGGCTGCCCCGCTGGGCTTCGAGCAACTGTCTTCTGGTGCTCCCTTAATGAGCCAGGCTCGCTGACACTCATTTCAGAAAGTGGTATTTCAATTTCTATGGCTTTCCGCCTGTGAAATGTGGGGACCTGCTCATTCCTGAGATACTCTCAATGAATTTTTCTTCTTACAATGATGTGATGTACTTGGCTGTTTTAAATATTCTTCTCATTTTAATAATTAGGAAGTTGTCAGGATCAAATTCATAGGCCTTAGCTTAGAGTCACTTCTTTTCTGTTCACCAGCAAGATTTTTTCAGATTTTCATGCTTTGGTTTGCTAGTCCTGAGTCTCATGAGAGATAAAGCTCAAATCACGCAGAGTACCTGTGCTACAGCGTGAATGTGGAGGTGCCTTGAAATACCTTCCCCTTGAGTGACCCACATCACTTAAAAGCAGTCTACTGTAAATTCTCAAGACATGGGAGAAATGGAGGTAACTTTTCCCCAGACCATAATACACATGCCCTACAGTCCAACTGTTAGTTATCATTTTCACTTAAATCTGCTTCAGTATGGCATTTTCTGCCTGTCAGTAATCCATAACAACTATTTATTGAATGGTGAATTTAGTACTATGAAGATGAATCATGTTGTTGTAATCATACTTTTGTTGTAGATCCCTGAAGGTCATAATATCATATCTATGTAAAATTCAAAATTTGCACCTTTCCAAGACGTATTACAAAGTTTCATTCAAAGATGAAAATCCTGGTGCTGGCAAGATATCTCAGTGGACTAAGTGTCTGCTTATGCAAGCACAGGGATCAGTGTTCAATCTCCCACACCACAGGTTTCACCAACCCCATGTCTGAGCCTACTGAGCCAGCCATAAAGTCTGGGCATGGTGGCACATACCTGTAATCCCAGCAATGGGGAGGCTTAAAAGAGGAGGATCACTTTATTATTATTATTATTTTTGTATCAGGGTTTGAACTCAGGACCTTGTGCTTGCCAGACAGGCAATTAAACCACTGAGCTATCTCCCCAGCCCCTGGAGGATCACTTTAAATTCAAGCTGTGTAGTGAGACCCTGCTCTGAAGACACACAAAAAAGAAGAAAATCCTTTGCATTCTTCAAACAAAATATCTTAAACACCCACTTAAACTTCTAATTATTTGTTTTAAAGACTTTTCTTTTATTAAAGCTAAAATAAATTCTTAATGGATGACTGATGTGATAGGTGCTGACTTACCAAGGATTTATTTATTATTTATGAGAAAGGAAATGTTGGTTGGTTAGTGACATCTTAATGTGATATCTATAAAGACTAAGGTGGAGCTGGATAAGGTCTATATTTAGGATTGAAGTCATGCTACGTCATAAGGGCATGTGTCAAGACCATGATTTAGACTCAAGGAATACACACTCACACACACACACACACACACATACACACACATGACACACATATATATGCATTAAGTATTTCACAAGACTAATATTGACATTAAACTTGGGCAGCAGTGCACATTTGTAATTCCAGATATCTGGGATGCTGAGGACAGAGAGTTGAAAGTTGCAAACCCAATTTAGGGAACTTAGTGACTTAATGAAACATTAGCCCTATGCAATGTAAGGATAGACCAAAGTTACCCAAGATGGCGTATGTAGTAACAGCTGCAGTTTAGCCTAATGTGCAATGAAAATCCTATCTCTATCGGAGCCACATGCTTCTTGTGAGTCACATTCTGCTGTGTGCATTTTATTATTCACTCTTAATAACCAGACTGGAATATGTGATCAGTTCAGCTGTGCTCCACAAAAGGCAGTCTGAAGTGCTCACAGTATCTCTGAGTATAACCCTGGTTTAGAATAATCATTACAAATGCAATAATTTAATGCAAAATAAAGTTGTAATGAAAGCAAATGCCCTCTTCTTAAAGAAAATTCTGACAAAGAGACTGGAAGATAGCAATGGAAAGATGGTGGCAGACATAAGTTATGCATGTCACAAGCCAAGAAATGCCAGAGGTTTTCAGATGCTAGAAAAGGAAGAAAATACACTCCACAGAGGCTCTTAGAGAGGATGCCTCTGTTATCATCTGTATTTCAAGATGTTAATGTCCTAAATTGCAAGGGAATACACTTCTATCAATTCTACATCATTCAAATTGTGATAGTTTGTTGTACAATTGTAGTTCATATAGTGTGGATGAAATAAATATTACTATAGGAAAAGTGATTAGATATCCTGAGAAAACACTGTATTTATTTTATTTGCTTCTATAAAGGTTTAGAAATGATTTGAAAATAGCAAAATAATAAAATGGAATTTAGATCTATCATATCATGTTATCTCAGGAGGCAGATATTATTAATCCTATTTTAAACTTAAAAAAAATCTTTTAATTTACTTATGTATTTTGTTACAAGGTCTCTCTGTGCATCTTGGACTCATAGTGATGCTTCTGTCTCAGCCTCCCCAGTGCTGGAATTACAGACATGCACCTCCACACCTGGCTTCAGTGGTTAGCAGTGCATGCCTGAGGTTCTGAGGCCTGCATGGCACTCCATACCAGGGATCACACCCAGGGGCTTGCGCTTGCCAGTCAGGCACTTACACCACTAAGCTATCTAACCAGTCTAATCGTATTTCAAAAATAAAGTAAAGCACACAATAGAGAGAGGGGGAGAGGGAGATTTTCATTCTGTCTGTCTGTAAGCATTCATAAATACCTAATATGCATATCAGTCCTATATATTAAAAGAAATAATTATAATATTTTAATTCTATTAGGTTTTCACAGTTGTTGGTCAGTGAAATCACAAGGGTATCAATCACTCAACAAATAATGCAAGGCAGTATATAATTAAATTTCCAAATGAAGTCTTTTGAAGGAAATTTGACAATGTATCATTAGTTTACATGGATAAACAATAATAATACCTGTTATACAATTGAATCTACAGTAACAGTGAAGGGTTTTATATGAAATCTTTACTGTGAAATATTGTATAGCTGAAAATAGTTCTACTTAATGTCATTTTAATTACAAATACATACAAATTATCATTCTATAACAAAATATAGAAGACAAATCTCATAAAAATGCTCTGTTTGTTCTTGTGTCTGACATTCATAGGAGATACCAATATATAGCACCTGGTATGAGCATTAGACATTTCATTTTATTATTTATGTCATGAAGGATATTTTCTATTATCTTAAATAAATTACATTTTCCCCCTATGAATGCATTTTAATGACAACTTTATTCTGGCAATTCCCATAGAAAATGTAGCCTGTTTGTACCATTGATTAAACATATATAAGTTTAATTTAAATTTATTAGCATTTGCAGTTCTGCATTTTGAACAATAAGTATGTTGAGTGGACTTCTGTGCTATAAAATTGCCCTAACTGTATATGTTTGTGAGATAACTTTGTTGTGAAGTGGTTACTCAAAGAAAATCAATTACTAAGTATGAAACTGTAAAAGTTGTGATTTTATTATTAGTAGTCAAATGTCAATATAAAGGATAATAATTGTTTTGCTTTATGGCTCCTAGGAATCTGTTATAAGTTATTTTTTCAAGCGTTTGCTGCAAATGAAAACAGCAATAAGTCAACTATTATCTTTCAGTGTTACTTAGAATGCTCTTGCTTTTAATCCCTGTGATTTTCCCATATTCTTCACTCCAATAGTAACTGTTTCACTATGAGCTAGAAAGATAGCTCACAGGCTTAGGTGCCTTCCCCGCAAGCACAAGGTCCCAAGTTTAATCCTTGGTACCAAAGGAAAAAAAAAAAAAAACAGTTTCGTTGTTGATTTCCACCATACTTTTTGGTTTCTTTGGTAATTTTATACTCCTGGTGTCTCCCAGGCAAGCAGTGTTCCAGCAAATTCTGCTCACATGGCCGTCTCTGAGCATCCTTCCCCAGGGTGGATCCAGGGCATGGAGATCATAACATTGTTCTTTTTTTTTTTTTTTCTTTGGTGGTAAAATCTTAAGATGTGACAGATACTGAGGGACATATTTCACTAATCTGGGAAGATCGCACACTGCTTCTCACCTTAAAGGAGTGACACTGCTTTACACTACCCTCTCCGGTACACCATCTCCCTAAGTTGCCCAAGTATGGTCATCATCCAAAATGCTGATCTTATCAAAATTCTGAGAATTACACTCACTTTTTATATTTATCAGTCTTTCCTTTTATCTCCAGAAAGACTATTTCAGAGATATTATCAATTTTACTTATAAGTTGTTAAGATCCATCTGCCAATCTGAAATATATTGTGTCAAGATTTCAAAAGTTTTTAAAACATCATTGAAATAAACTTTGTAATTATTCCTTATAACTTTTGGAATTTTGTTACAACAGTGTTAGAATAGGTGTTATATTCAGATGGTTAAACTTCAAAGCCTTCAAATGTGAACTAAATTTTTTTTTTAAACACCTGCTTCCCATCACTTAGAGAGACAGTCACAAAGGTAGCATTTTTATATTTAAAATGATTTCATTATTCACATGAGTTCCATAAATTACACAATAATCTGTAACTTGAACTTTTTAAACTTAGTAACATGATAGTGATAATTTCACATCAGAATTTCATAAGACTTTATTATAGTATGTTATGTAGAATATTCCATGAAATTGATAGACTTAAATATAAAATAAGGCTCTAATTAATAAAATGTAGATATCCTTCAATTTTTGATGTTTTAAATCATGCTTTAAAGTTATATATGTTAATCTTCATAGACTATGACTGTATTTATAGACTTGCAGAAGTAAGGATAGAGGATCAGAGAATAAAGATCAGACTATATAGGTTTGTAACAGTAATGGACATTACTAAATGCAAAAACTTGTACAGATTTGCAGACTCACAAGAAGTGTACAAGGAATTGCATTTTGGGATTCAAAGTTTGGGGAGAACACTGCGCATGCTGATAGGTGGAAGGTGTGCTCTGGCAGCTGTGACACACTGCCATCGATGATTGCTGAATGTCACGTGGCTCTTATCAGCAGCAGTTGGTACCTTATCCAAGAAGTGAGGGATGAACATCTAAAAAGCTATAATTCACTGTTCTCAACAGTGTCACCTACCAGGGCAGGTGATGTCCCTATAACTGCAGTACCAGTGAAAATAAAGCAAGAGGACTAGGGTCTTGAGGTGAGCCAAAGCATCTTAGAAAGCAAACAAGTCTCTGTTGTGCACACACACACACACACACACACACACACACACATCACTAAAAACTGTGATACAGATGCAGTACAGTGCAAAGGCCCTGCATATGGGCATAATTTGAGAAACCCAGTCACTACTCACTAGTTTAAGAAGTTCAAACATCTTTAGGAAATACTAAAAGCATCACTTACAAATTTTACTGGTACAGTGTTAGAACAGATTGCAATAGATCTGTAAAATTTATGACAGAAGACAAATCAGTAAATAACAAGAGGAGTTACATACGAATTAAAGTATACGTAGCTACCCACACAGTTATTGCATCCACTATGAAGTAGGTCATGTGCTAATCGGCTGAGCTATTTGGCTGGTGCTACAACCTTCTATTTTGGACAGTGCATTTATGAACATGGAAGTCTGAAATTGTGTGAATTTTGCTTAATAGACCTATGCTTTACTGGTTCTTTATTATTTTGTGGTTCTTTATTATTCTGATAATTTATGGTAAGAAAATTGGGAAATATCCTGTCATTCGCTGAATCCAGTTATTTCTTCCCTATCTCTTTTTATCTACAATATTTATTTGTTTTTAACACCTTTTGGATATATAAGATTAGAATGAGGGCCTTCCACATAGCTCAGCAGATTAAAATGCCTGCAAGCAGACACAGGGGCCCGGGGTTTGATCCTCGGGTCTGCCATGCTTCCCCTAGCCTTGTAGGGCACATTGAGATGGTGATTGAAACAGGATGTGGTGATGCGCACCTGTAATCCCAGCTCTTGGGAGGCTGTAAACAGGCAGATCACTACCAGTCTGATCTAGTAGTGAGACCCTGTACATCCTGTAGACTTTTCCCTAAAATACAGAAAAAAAATTTTTAAAAAATCAGTATGAAGTGCCAAGTATATAGCTCAAGGGCACTAGCACCTGCCTGGCAAACACACGGTCCTGAGTTTGATTCCCGGTACCAACAAAGCAAAACAAAAAGAGGAGAATGAAATCCTCAAGGTATATAAGCTTTTCTCTGCCCATTGAACACATACTGCTGGCACTTAGATTGCATGGTAGACTATAAATAAGTACTTACATAGGTCAAATGGTTGATACATTGTATTAAAGTGTTCTTACTTAAACATATGTGTATCAATGTAGTAATATTTTATGTAAACATTTTAAAAAAACTTTCCATCCCTTCTTCATCCTTTGGAGAACCTAACTTCAGAAATAGAGAAAAGTATTTGGTGAAATAAATATGAATTATATTTTATTACATCTACTTCAAGAGGTACCAACGCTAACCAATATTAACCATATCTTTGGACCTAGGGTGTAGAATCGCATGTATTTGGGGGATTAGAAGTATAAAACAGCAATGACCAAATGTAAAAGGGAAGAAGGCAATATTCATACAACCAAATCATGGAATGCTTTAAGGTTTAAAATAGTTTTTTCCAAAAACTTATCGTTAAAGTCCACACTTGCAATGTCCACAAATCTGATCTTATTAGGAAATAAGTACATTCTAGCTATGTGCACTGGCATTCTGGTGTGCATAATGCCCGCAGTCACCACACACAATGTGTTCCTCCACATGAGGCAATTTAATTTTTCCCATTTCCCTCCCTTTACTTCAATTCCTTCTCCTTCTTATGTATGAACACTTTGTTTCCACTTTTCTTCTTTTCTCACAATTTCTTCCCTTTTTTTCTTTCCTGCTCCCTCTAATTCGCCTTCACACTAGAATATTTTCTGGCCATTTCACAGTATCTGCCATACATTTTGGCTCCTCCTTTTACTTTCACTTTCTCACAACAGACAAACTTGTGTTATTCAGATTTATATCCAATACTTTTGGCTTAAGAGCTTCCAAGAATGAGCAATTAAAAATTGGGCTGCTATACACATGGGTGTGTGTACATCATTGTGGTACAGTGCTTTAATCTGTCCATGGAGGTCCTGAGAAGAGGAATAACAGGTCAAATGGAACCTCTCATCCTATTTTTTGAGGAATCACTGAGCCGCACAGTTGTTGCACCAGTCTGAACTTCCCCCAGCGGTGCAGGAGGTTCTTTTCTCCCCACAGCCCAGTGGGCATTCAATGCAGAAGCAATTCCAGGCATGCTTAGCCACCTTATCTTTGACAAAGGAGCCAAAAACCTTCTTTGGAAGCAAGATAGCCTCTGAAATAAGTGGCTCTGTAAAAATTGTCTTTGCATGTACCAAAGATTAAAATTAGAACTTTATCATTTATGACATACTAAAATAACATCAAAATGGATCAAATATGTAAATTTTGGTAGTAAATCTACTAGGAGATAAAGTACGTAGAACTCTTGTAGACAATGGTGTAGGCAAAGACTTTATGAACAAAACCCTAACTGCAATAGATCTATTACATAAAACAGAAAATGGAATCCTATCTCATAAAAATCTTTTAAACTTCAAGATAAACTGCCAGTAGAGTGAAGAGAAACCCACAGTGTAGCACAAAATGTTGGTAAATGTTCCTCAGACCAAAGTCTAATATCTGGAATACATAAAGAACAAAAAAAAAAAAAATCACACCCCCAGAAATTTAAAGACCCAGTCCAGAACTAGTCATCTGAAATAAATAAACACTGCTGAGATGAAAAACTAGAAAAGGCAAATAAATAAATGAAAAATTTTCAACATCACTGGTCATCAAAGAAATGCATATTGAAACAACCCTGAGATTCCAGCTCTTCCCAGAAAGAATGGCTATTATCATGAAATCAACCAATAAAAAATAATGAAGGAAATAAGGAGTTTTATACATGAAATTAAGCTAAAGACATTAAGGAGGCCTAAATCACATGGGATTAGTTTTCTTGTGTTAAGGAAAAAAATGAATATAACATTCATACATGTACAGAAAGAAGAGTATTTGAAGACATCTAAGGACAACAATATCTGAAAATTTAATTATGATTGATAATACCAGGAATATCTGGATCTATGGAAAGCTAGGAGGAGGAAAGGAAGGACAGCACTACATGTTTCTAAGAAAACTAAGGTGCTGCTAATACCTTAATTAAGGAATTCTGGGTCCCCAAACTGAGACAACAATTTCATAAACCATCTAGTTAATGATGCTATGGGTGAATCTTAAGGACTAGCACAGATATCAAAATAATTGGATAAAATACATTTAATGCCTGTGATTCCAAATGCACATCACAAAATCTTACCACAATGAAGTGACTCCTTAGAATTTTCTGAAGAAAAACATGAAAAGTCAAAACAAAAGTGTTATGTCAGAAACAAACAGAAATTCTGAAAGTGGAGGTAACATCACTCCTAAGTAGTATAACCCAAAATTTTTCAGAATTCAGTAACAGAACTGTACAGTTCAATTCCTGTTACCTCTACTGTTATCTAAACTCTACCATTACTTCAACATTAAGAAATGCACAATATGCTTTCATCTTTGCAATGATTTTTATATAGCAGGGTTTGTAGTATTTACTAAATTATGAATCACTATATATTAAAATATTGGATTGGGAATTTAACCTAACTGTCAATGTTTATGACTTCCTTGTCTAAAAAAGGAAGGCTTGCAATCAGAATAAAAAAGACTTGTTTAATTTGAATTATTGGGATTTAATTAGGACATTCTAAAAAATATAATTTTGTTAGTATGTATGATTAACAAGCTACTTGAGGAAAATAAAGTTTTGGAATACTAAAATTATATCCTCAACCTTGTCAGTTAGATAGTTAATGGAAATATGTGTGTTTGGGGCCAGGGAGATAGCTCAGTGGAATAAGCACTTCCCTGACAAGCCCAAGGGTCTGAGTTCAATTCCTGGTTATGCAAAAAAAAAAAAAAAAGAAAGAAAGAAAGAAAAGAAATATGTGTGTTTGATTTACATTGGTTTGCCAATGTGATTGTTAAAACAGAAAAACTTCATAAAACTCATTTGAAATATAAACTTTTCTAAATAGTATTGCCCTATAAATAGAAACTATCTAATGGCTGATTCATTAAGTATCTCCCAAGTCAGTAGCCTCAGATTATTATAAAATATCATCAATAAAAATGATGAATTAGTGAAAAATTGCATTTTCAGATTTTTTATGTCATTGTGTTATAAGCTTTAAATTATATTTTATAATTAACCCAGAAAGAAAACTAATTGTCACCAAAAATAAGAGCTTCTGTTTAATGAGATTTATAAACCACAGAAATATAGCGTATTTCAAATATATTCTTATTAAAATTCAATACAACATTTTTATTTGAAAATAACTAATACAGGAAGGCAAATTCTTATTTGCCAAGTACCTAAGCATCTTTCCAGAACAAACAGCATGTTGATCCTTTTTATTATAGAACTTTAAGTAAAGGAGATAAAGGCTCTCAGATAAGATTTGCAACTTCATTCTCATTTCAATACATTTATATTTCATGTTTAACATTACACACTTTCTGTTTGATTTCAACTTTTATTTTACTAAGAAGCCAGAAATCTAAAAAAAATATTGCAACACCACTTTCCAAAGTCATTTTCCAAAAAATATTTTGTATGAGAAGAAAATAAAATAACAAGATCACAGTATTTTTTTTTTGTTTTTCATTAAGTGCTTAGAAAGATAATAAGTCGTGTTTTAAGTAAATTACAATGGGATTTGCTTTTTAGCATGTCTCATAAATGCCAAACAATGAAATGATTTAGTTTTCAAAGTTATTATATCCCAATTGATCTTCCAGGCAATGGTCTTATTATGTGATTATGAAGATATGCACATTTATCAAAAGCTAGAGCCATCTGTCTCAATTCTGTTTAATTTCATTGTATATTCATCATTTAGACAGTCAGCTCATGACATAAGCAACACCAATGAGCAATTCTATACTTATTATCACTCACAGATCTGCACAGGCAGATATCTGTCAGCTCCTATTAATCTACTTAGAAGTTAATATTTCACTAGTGATAGGCCATCAACTAGCCAGTCATCACTAATATACGAAAGGAAACACTCCTTCGCTTTTCTCTAAAGGAACTTAAGTTACCAATTTTCTTCAGAAAGAAATCAATATTTAGACTTTATAAATTCTTGACCAGAGAGATGAATAGTTCAACATATAAGTATGTATAATTGTCACTATTTTAGTTATATGGAATAAAAACTAGAAAATAATCATTATAATTTTACTTAATTTTAATGAGAATAGATGAATCACGCATGAACTTCATAGTCCTGGGGAATACATACATACTTTTGCTTAGTGAATTTACAATGGAAAATCAAGTTAGATATTGAGCGAGATTTATTTTTTATCTATTGTTTTTGAAAAAATTGAGTGATGTATGGGTAATTACTTGATGAAAATGTTTGATTGTTTTGGTGTGTTTGGAATGAAGATGGATAATACTATATGATATTGCATAATATTGTTATATTAACTGATTAGGAATATATCTCATGTCATTTTCCAGATAAGAGTACTTCAACTTAATACTGAGTGCATGTATCCTACATAATATAAGTAACACTTGGAATCACTTGTTTTTTATCTGTATAAGAAAATATGTGTATTCTAGGATGATATCACCCATAATATTGTCTTAATATAAGTACTATTTATTATAAATTTTATTTTCTGTTGGTGTACACTTGTAATATGTAGTAATTATAATTATCTTGAGGAATTGGCTTATATATGTGTCAGTGTACATTTCTAATATGTAGTAATTACATTTATCTTGAGAAATTGATATACATATATATGTTTTATTGATATATATTGATATTATATATATATATAATATGTTTTACCTCCCCTGTTTTTATTCCCCTTTTGCTCCCAGCACTCATCACTCTGTTCCTACACATTTCCCATCTCGGGGTGTGAGGCACTACAAGAGAATCTATATAATATTCAACCTTCTATATCTGATTTAGCTCATTTAGCAGTAATTATGAAGGTGAAGCTTCAGAGGTTGCTTGAGAAAGCTATCTTACTTCACTTTATAAATCTGGAGTCTTTTTCATACCATTTCAAACGGAACCAAAGTTTCGCCTTAGTAGACATGCCACAATAATCACTGTAGAAAATCTGAGCTGTCATTTCAAAAAAAAAAGTTGCGTTAGTAATTACTGACAATAGGTATAGTGCTGTGAGAGTTCATTACGAAACCACAGCAGCCCAACCTGCACAGCCCTGACTTCCACACTCTATCACATGGTTCTGGTTTTCCCCAAATTTCCTCAGTACGTTTAAGGTAGCTGTTCTTAATTCAATACTTCTGAATCAAACCCCCTTCTTATTATGTTACAATGTATCCAGGACTATACATGCATTAAAACACAGCTTTCCCTCATTTTAAGGACTAAGTACACCTCTAGTGTTGATCCCGTGAACCCAGCGCTACTTCGGATATTATCCTGCCATAACAGAAGAAAGCTGAAGTGGGTAATAGCCATACGAAAACAAATTCACCTTTAAAAGTATAAAATCATTTGATAATTTCCCACAGGCTAACCTTCCCTTTATTCCAGTGCGAAATGAGTTCAGTGGAATTTACATAAACTAGAAAACATGTTTACTTCCTTGAGAGGATAATACAGTATGTTCAATATAAAATATTTTCTGTTACATTTCAGGGGAATTCATCATAAATTTAATAGATTAACCTAATTTTCACTGATCTATTTTTGCAGAGTTAGTTTTACTATTCCTCTGGGAAGCACAATCTCTAATCTTTATTCTCATACTTTAAGATATTTTGTTGTTTTTTGCTGTGTGTGTTTTCAATTGTTTTACTTTTATTGTACTTAAATTACCTTTCTAAGGAGTCAACTTGTCTTTTTGCTGATATGCAAACACACAAAGTGTGCATACGAACAGGACACTAATGGGATGTTTTGATTACTGTGTACCATGTTGGTCTGCTTTCCAGGGCTGGAAAATGTACCCAGCATACGCAATGTGAAGGGGGAGACCGCTTTTTCCTGAGGCTGGGATGGTTTTCGCACCTCCACCGGATTCACGCAGTGTTCCTGGACAGAGGCTCCACTCCCCCAGCCTGCCCAGGTATGCGCCCACCATGGGCTAAGTCACGGTGAGGTTTGCGTTCTGATCGCTCACCTCCATGGCTCTGCCTGTGAGCCCTACACTGCAAGTCCATGAGTCCAGAACACTTTCTCTCTAAGCTACAGCATGCGAATTATATAATACTGCAGTAAGTGAAGAGGTAAATGTATCCACCAGTATAAACATTTACTGCATTTTCATAGGGAAATTTTTAGAACATTTTCTCCTAGCTATTTAAATTACATAGTTCACTACTGTTATCTGTAGCTGCCCTACTATAAAATACACAGCATAATGCATTGCTCCTATTTTTTTTAAAAGACTATAACTTAGCATCCAATGATCTCCTTTATCTCTATTCTCTCCTCCCCCTTACTGTAATGTTAATTTCTATGAAACCTGATTCTGAACTCTGCACATGGTGAGGTCATGCAGTTCTTGTTTGTCTGGGTCATTTCATCCCAGTTTCATCTATTTTTTTTGTTGTGCAAATTTCATGCTTCTTTATGACTTAATTTGACACCATTGTGTATTTGTGTTTCATTTTGCATCCATTCATCAGTTAATGGAAATTCAGACCATTCTATTTCATAGCCACTGTGTAGATATTAGAGAGCAGAGGTGTCTTTGATATACAGATTTATTTTCCTTTGCATATTTTCAATATTGAGATTATTGAACCATATTAATTGATGAAGTAATAAGGTTGTGTTGCCTGAATCCGTGGCCATTCACACACCAAGAAAACATTCTTTCACTCAGCCACATCTATTTTCATTTTTTTAAATTTTGCTACAAAATCTCGCTAAATTAACTAAGATGTCTCTTACTTTGCAGGATTAGAGCCTATGCCACTGTGCCTGATTAATTCTTAATTTTGACAAATAACCATGTTATTTTCCATAATTAATTTTAATAAATTGTCTTTCCATCAGTGCTGTGCAAGGGTTTACCGTGCTCCCTATCTTCATCAATACTCATCATCTTTAAAACCGCAGTAACAATAATCATTCTTGGTGTGGTGGGAATTCACTGTGGCTCTCATATTTATTTCCTTGATGATTAAGGATGTTAATTATATTTTCAAATACCTGCTTTCCATTTGTGTATATCTGTTGTGAAATATTTAATCATGTTTATTGCTGTCTCAATATGACTGTGGAGTTTTTGGAATTTTCATGTTATCAGTATAAAATTTTATTAGATATGGAACTTGAGGTCTCTGTCTTTCATCCTATAACTTGTTTTTCTTTTGGCAGAATGCGGGATTGAACTCAGACCCTTGTGCTTGCCAGGGAAGTGCTTATTCCACTGAGCCATCTCCTAGCCCCACTGTAACTTGTTTATTCACTGTGTAGATTGTTTCCTTTGCTGTCTAGATACTTGTGCTGTTGCAATCATATCTACTTTACATTTCTTTCTTGTGCATTTGAGAAATTTTCTTTCTGCCAAAAATGTTCCCCAGTCAAATGTCTCTATATTTTCTTCTAGCACTTATATAAATATAAGATCTTACATTTAAATTTTTAATCCATTTGGAGCTATTTTTTGTAACTTTAGTGAATAATGAATCTAGTTTCATTATTATTATTTTTTTTTTGGTGGAACCGGGGTTTGAACTTAGGCCCTTGCACTTGCCAGGGCTGCACTTATTCCACTGAGCTATCTCCCTGGCCCCTATTTTGTGTTTTGATATCTAGTTTATTCTGTACCATTCATTGAAAAGACTGTTCTTTCTCCAGTGTATGTTATTGGCACCTGTGTTGAACAACCAGTTGATTGCAGTTGCTTGGTTCCATTTCTAGCCTTTCTGTTCTGTACTATTATTCTACATATCTGTTTTTAGTCCAGTACTGTGCTGTTTTGATTGTTTCAGTTTTGTTACCTATGTTGAAACCAGGTAGTGTGATGAATCCTTCTCTGTTCTTCTCTGTCTAGGTAGTTTTAGCTGTTTGAAATTACATGCAGTTTAATTCAAACTTTAGGATTTTTCTTTGTAGCTGTGTGAAGAATGTCATCTATATTTTCACAGGAGTTACAGTAAATGTGTAGGTCACTTTGGATATTGTCAACATTTTAACTGTTTGACGTTTTTCTATCCATTCATATAAGTTGTCTTTCCACTATTCTCTAACTTCTTTTGTATCTTTCCGATAACTATGATTGCAATGATCTTTCACCACTCAGGTGAATATACGCCTTTGTATAGGAATAGATATAGGTATAATTAAACTTTTTTACTGTAAGTAGAGAATTATCTACTATAAGCAAATGGTTATAAGGTTGCTTTCTTGATTTAATTTCAGGTAATTTGCTATTCACATGTAGTGTTTTTATTGATTTTTCTCTGTTGTTTTTGCAACCTGAAATTTCACTGAATTGATTTTTTATTTGTAATAATTTTGGTGGAATTCTTGGAGTGTTCTATTTTTAAAACAATATTATCTATGAGTAGAGACAATTTAAATGTATCTTTTCTGATGTGGGTATACTTTTTCTTGGTCTTAACTACATATTACATCTAGGCCTCCCAGAACAACACTGAATAAAATTGGTGCACCTGGGTATCCTTGTCCATGTCCCAGATCTTAGAAATAAAACTTTCACCTTTTTCACATTTACTACAATACTGTCTATCAGCTTATAATAATTGGCCTTTAGTTGATGAGAAATGTTTCTTCTATTCTGTAATTGCTAAGCATTTTTATCTTAAAGTGAGATTAAGCTTTATCAAATGCAATATGGGCATTTATTAACATGATTCTATCTATGGTCAATATAAAGTAATGCGTATAATCAGAAGTGTGTTTCATTTGAGTTGTCCTTGCCTATTTAAATTTCAAAATAAAATTCAAACAATATTAACAGGCTAAAATAGAAAAATCATATATGATCATACAAAATGATGCAGAAAAGCATTACATAAAATCTTTTACTAGTGGGCTGCGGAGATAGCTCAGTAGCATAAGTGCCTGCCTGTCAAGTGCAAGGTCCTGAGTTCGATCCTCAGTGCCAAAAAGAAAAAAATCTTTCACTAATTCATAAAATTGTCAGAAAACTAAGAATACATTTGAATTCCCTCAATGTGATAAGAAGCATCTAAAGAACAGCCAACATCCAACATGATACTTTATGGTGAAAAAGTAGATATGTTCTTCCTAAGCGCAG
>PVKA01035012.1:0-22993 GCA_004027165.1 Ctenomys sociabilis | reverse complement strand
GCACAGGGACATCAGGGCAGGGTTGCTCCAGCACTGGGACCCTGGGCTTGAGACACCAGAAGGACAGGGTTCCTTGCTGTGCCCAGGCACCATGCTGCCACCCAGGTTCCCGCATGGAACACACTCCCCACCTGGACCACCCACAGCGCAGGCCGACTTCCTCACTGGCAAGGGAATATTATCCTGATGCTTATCATAGAGGCTGCTTTTGAAGGCAAATATTTAATTTGTGAAGATTGCAAAACTAAGACAGTAGACTGCCGAGCCCCTCCAGTATTTATGAACAAGCAGGGTGCAGACACCGGCACCCCAATGCCCTGTCCCATCCCCCAAGCCTGTTACCCCTGCATGTCAGTGACATAAAAGCAAGGGCCCAGGCCCAGCTTCAGTAGGCAGATGTCCTTTCCAAGGTCCCAAGGAGGGTCCTGCCCACCTCATTCATCAGGCGACCTCAGGACAGTGGGTCTGGGGTAGATGTCTGTCAAGATAAGGAGTAGAGCATCCCTGTGGCTCCCTGTGTGGACAGGTAGGCAGCACCCTCACTGACAGGAATAGACTGGTGCAAGGGTGGGAGATGGGGACACATACCCATACACACAGCTGTTCCCATAGCTCCAAATTCTCGCTCCTGGTCCAGACTTCTTTGTGCTTCAGACGCCAAACAGTTCACCTAATACTCAACAGTTAAAGTTAAAGATTTCTAAAGCCGTGGTGAGAAGCCAACACAGAGACTGGGCCCTTCCTCCATGCTGAGAGCCCAGTGTTCTTTAGGAGGACCTGCACTGCCAGGAGACAACCAGAGAGCCCTGCATAGAAACACACAGACTCAGGGTCTTTTAAAAAGTATGACAACAGAGTTTAGGGTAACCCTAACCCTAACATTGACCAAGACCCTGATCCTAAACACTGACCTTCATTCTAACCCTGCCTTTGACCCTAACCCTGATCTAACCATGATCCTGGCCCTAAACAGACCCTGACCCAACCCTGACCCTGACTCTGACCCTGACCCTGACCCTAACCTAACCATGACCGTGACCCTAAACCTGACCCAACTCTGATCCTGACTACCATGGCAGAGTTTAGGCTGAGCTTCATAGACGACCTGGCCTCTTGAGAAGTCAGTGGCTGTGGGAGTCTGGGGGCTCAGGGCTGGACACCTCTCACCCTCAGAACTCTCCCAACTCCCACCCAGTCCCCTACCAGCCAGGCCTGACAGCACACTCAGGCCCCCTGGCTACTCTAAGGTACACACCACCTGGGCCATGTTCGTGTCTTGGATTTTCCACGTAAGCTCTGTGTTTCATTAGATTTCACGAGAGCCCTGGTCACCTAATAATCCAGTGCTGGTGGGAAACCACAGAGGTGAAAGGGTCCCAAGCCTGGACAGGCTCACCCTTGAAGCCTTAGATGCATTGCAGTGCCCCTCTGCACCCCTCAGTACTCAGGTGTCTCTCCAGCTCCTGTAGCCATAGGGGGAGGACAGGATCCCAGACCTGCCTCACCATCTAGAGAAAGGCACTCATGGCCCAAGAGAAAGGCACAGGGCAGCTCTGAGGGCTAGAAGCAGAACTGTGGAGCTTTGCCCCGTGGCTTTGCCCCTTCTGGGGTATGGAGTGCTGGACCATCTGTGCACAGACGCTGACTCTCCCAGACAGGAAGCGGGGTGCTTCAGGCTTCTGCGCATGCTCCTCCAAAGCATCGGTGTTCTTCCCTTCCTGTGTTCCCAGAGCCAGCAACCAGGGCAGGTAGCTGACCTGAGGCTGAGAGGGGAAAACATAGGCACCAACAAATTATAGATGTGTAACAATTTGAATAACAAGGAAATTATTAAATTGTAAGGCAGCCGGGCGTGGTGGCACAGGCCTGTAATCCCAGCACTGGGGAGGCTGAGGCAGGAGGATTGTTGTGAGTTCGAGACCAGCCTGAGCTACAAAGTGAGCTTAAGGCCAGCCTGAGCTGCACAGTGAGACCCTGTCTCAAAAAGAAAAAAAAAAAAAAAAAAAAAAAAAAAAAAAAAAAAAAAAAAAAAAAGTAAATTGTAAGGCAGAGTTTGAAACATTGTATGTGTTCTCACTGATGTAATTGATGAAGGAAGGAAGGGAGTCTCCAGATAATGTCCTGCTTGGTAGGTCGTGCTCACTGAGTGTGGCCCGGCACAGGGACTTCCGTGCACAGGGCACACTTGGAGGGCAGCAGCTCTGCTATGAGCACATCCGACAGTCGCTGCCGGGACTGCGGGGTCAAGGGCAATAGCTGGCATGAGGGCTGCTGGTCGGGGGCCCTGGAGCAGGGGAGAGGAGAGCTGTCTCTGGGGCCTTGCAAAGCCTAAGCCCCAGGGAGACACGCCGACAAGCCACCCTTCCTCCAGAAGATCCTGCTGAGCACAGCGCAGCGCTCCTCCGGTGGTCAAAGCCGCAGAAGCAAGGAGAGTCAGAAACGGCCACAGGTGCACTGGTAGCAGCTCCGCGCTATGCCTTGTACCACTGTCACTGAGGGCAGTGCTAGCAGAGGGCCTGGGTGTGAGGAGTGTGGGGTTGGTGTAGGAAGGCCTGGGGTGAGAGGCCTGTGGAGCACGACAGCCTCATCGCACTGAGGAAGGTCCTCGTTGTAGTCAGGGGTCACAAGGGGAACAATACAATACAGGCCACTTAATTTATAAGATGATAATAGTCACCCAAAGAGTCATAGCCCAAGAGAGTGCAGAAAATCTGTGCATACATTAGAGATCAAAAGAATCCAGCTGAGGGTCTGGGGCCCCCAGCATGCTCTGCTTGAGTCCCACGGAAGCTCTAGAACTCACGACAATGGCTCATGCAAGAGTATTTCCTGGATCTGCACTGGGACGGCCCAAAGGCCAATAGCTAGAAAGTCTGGTGCAGCGGGATGAAGGATTTGCACCAGCACCTAAGGGATCTGCACTGGAGCCAGGAAGCGATGCTAGGGTGAAGACCAGAGACCCCCAAAGTGAACCACAGCTGCCCTCAGCAGCAAGGCCCCAAGCTCCTTCAAGGGCCAAAACAGCCAAATCCACATCAGGAAAGCCAGCAGGATGAGCACCCCAGGAGAACAGCAGCCCCTGAACAGCTGCTTTCCAGCACATCTTTGCATTTTGTTGGCCACAACCCTCAGGGGCCTCCCACAGCCAGCACCACACTGGTTCCATTCAGCCGGGCATCACAAGTTGGCCACAGTCTTAGCAGAACCTGGTTGTGGAGGACATGGGAACACCAGCCTGTCTGCCATTCTACAGCTCTGGAGCTGCCCTGGGGTGACAGCTGGGAATAGAAACCTTTCTGGCTGTCTCCTCTTCACCCCACTGCTCCCCGTGTCCAGACGCCATCCTGCAGATAAGACAGCTGGCTCTGTGCGTTCAGGGTGATGTGTCCAGAGACTCTGCACCCCAGTGTCTGGGGTTCTGTAGCTCCTGCTGGGCCCACCAGCCATGGCCCTGCTTTCCTCTGACCTCCCTGGGCTTGGAGGGCTTTCCTAGGCTCCCAAGCTCCCAGCCGCATGCCCGTACCCCCAGCACCTCTGCCACCCAGAGCTGTGTCTGGGTCCCAGTGCCAGCGTGGGTAAGCTGTGTGCTCACAGCCCTGCCTCCTGCCCACCCATCAGCTGAGATGTTGGGGGAAGTGCAGGAGACATGGTCTTGGCCCCAGACGCCAGCCTGTCACTGTGTCCCCCAGCCCACTATCCCTGTGCTGGGCTGCCTGGCAGGACTGGCTCCCTGGGCAGTCGGCTTCTAGTCTTGTGCAGCCAGTTGAAGGTGCCTGGGGAGAGAGGGTAATGGCTACCTGGGGTCTGCTCTGCACCCCTATACCTGGGACCTACCCTGTGCTGCAAGAAGACTCTAATCCCATACCTTGGAGGCAGCTGGGGCTGGCTCAGAAGAAACCCTTCAGGTCCTTGGGTACAGACACAGCTTGCTGAGGGCCACAGAATACCAGAGTGTGTAGGCAGTAGGCAGCCGCCTCTGGACCCTGGGGAGATGGGGAGGGGGGAGATGGTGCTGATACTGATCCCCGCTGCAGGAGGCCAGAGCCATGGGCACTGGGTACACTGCAGGAGGCAGCTTGGCAGTGGGAAGTCGGGCTCTGACAACGTGCCTCCCAGCCATGCCAGGACCCTCTACGTGGGGCGACAGAGTCCTCATCTGTACAAAGGGAACAGTATCTCCATTTCATAGTATCAGGATAAAAATACAGTTCATAAAATGGGTACCAAAGTGGCCAATATGGAACTACAACATGCAGGAGGACCTTTTGCTCCTCCCATTCCCAGGCAGAGTGGGTGGATGGGAGGGCCTCACTCTCCCCCGGGGGAAAGGTTGGACGGGCTGTTGCTCAAGCTGCCCACCTAGCTGCGAACTTTGTACTAACAATGCCCTGTGAAGCTAATGTTGGATCACAAAAGGTGAGCTTCACATGAAATCAAAGGCAGAGGGTTACCAAGAGCCGACTGTCAATGTCCCGCTTACAGTGAGACAAAGGCCAGGCTTGCACTTCCACCAGAACATTGCCAGGACTTGTGGTCAGTGTGGAGCTGCAGACACAGAGGACCCGCTGTGTTGTGTGGACCCTTCGTATAGCTCTTCTGGGAAGTGCATTTCTCTTTCTGTTCCCCCAGCTTCTGGAAGGCACTGGGAAGAGGGCATGAGGCGATCTGGAGCTGTAATTGTAGGCTGGGAAAAAGGTGTGAGCATTCCAGAGCCCAGCCAGCAGGACAGGAGGCTGGCCAGGAAGTTCTGGGCCCAGGAGGAGGCTGAGAGGAGATGTGGAGCTTCAGAAGCAGGCCAGTTCCAGCCCGAAATACGTAGGCCCTCTCATGCACAGAGGCTGTGGAGACTCAGGCCACCCGGACCCAGGCCCCAGAAGCCACACCCTGTCCCCTCAGGACTCCCGCTTAGCTGACTCCTGTTCGCATTCAATGCAAACTCACCAGCTGCTGGTGAGCTATCCTTAAAGGAAATTCTTACTTGACTTGTTCTAGGTGTGCCCTGCCCTGAAAGCACTGAAGCTCTGAAAGGTCAAAAAGGTACAGGGCAGAACCCAGTGCCTTGGCGGTGGCAGTAGGTGATGGTGACAGTGGAGCAGGGAAGAAGAGAGCCTTGCTTGGCTGAGGGAGACTTCCTCCACCAGCCTCAGCATCTGTGACAAATCAGCTGGTTTGTTCAGTTGTTGTTGAAATTGGCCAGGCAAGTTCTCACTCCAGTGCAATCACAGGCACAGCCACAAGGCAGCTGGGGCGGCGGGGGGCTGTTGCAGACCCTGTACTGCCCCCACCCAGCCCCAGATGGGCACCCTGCCCTGACCCAGGAGCTGCACGTGCAGCTCTCCAAGGCTGCCCTGACCTGCAGCAGCCTGACCTGGCCCTGCCCCTGGAGCCCACAACCAGCAGGGCTGGACAGGGCATGGGTGGAATGTTGGCACAGCAGCCGCCAGCAGGGCTGGGTGGTTGCCTCAGGCCCAGGAGAGGAGTGGGCACTGTGGCATGACCGCACGGGCTTGGCCAGGGCCACCACGCTGTGCCTGCACCTGCCCAGTGTTTTGCTTTCACGGTCATCATCTGGTTGAGATCTCAGCCTCTCAGGAACTGGGGCCAGCAAGCCTGCGTCAGTTCTTCAGTTCCGCACCCTGGCACAGCTGGGAGAGAGGATAGGAAGGAGCCTGAGCCCTGAAGGAGGTGCACAGCCCGGCTGCGCAGTGCTGGCCCTACGCACAGAGCCACAACAATGATCGGGTGTCCCAGGCAAGGGTTGGGAACCAGGGAGTGACGAGGCTGTGGCTCTGGCACAGGCCTGGCAGTGTGCAGACCACATCCAGGGGCCTCCGGAGCCTCTCTATGGTGGCTGCAGGATCCCACCGCGGGCCAGGAGGAAGGAACACACCTTCCGACCTCTTTCCAGCTGCACAGGACCTGCCTGCGCATTTTGACACAGGGGCCCCCACCATCGATTCACCGTGGGCAGGCAGTGTCAAAAGATTTGTGCAAGTGTGTAAGCCATCATGCCTGACTTCTCACTCTCCTGGTCTTCTGTGTGACCTTCAAAAAATTGCATCCAATTTCCAGCCTTAGTTGTTTCTGTAAACTGAGTGGATGGGATCTCCAGGACTACCCTTAGCCTCAGCCCTACCCAGGTGTCTGTTTCCTAAGTACCTCCTCAGTTCTCTTCTCCAGCCCTGGGAGCTACTAAAACCCAGGCCTGCCAGCTCCCAACCTCGTGTGATGGCTCCTGGGGGGAGCCTGGCTGAGCCGTGCATCACCCAATGCTGTAGGCAGGGGGTGTGAGAAGCCCATCCACCCCGAGTGCAGATTCCTGGGCAATGCCAGCCTACCTTCCATGCCACCCTGCAAAGACTGAACCTCTAGGTACTGAGGAAGTAGAGACAGTGTGGTCTTGCTGGAGCAACAAATCTAGGCAGGGAGAGATGAAATGTAGAACCTCAGGTGGGAAGTAGGAACTGGGCAGAGAGCAGGGCCATGACCACCTCCATGCTCTCTTCTGCCCTGACCCCAGCCTTGCCCTGCCCGTGTCCCGCCATGACTCCAGCCCGGCCCCATCCACCTCCCTCCGTGACCCAGCCTGGTCCCATCCACCTCCCTCCATGACCACAGCCACAGGTCCTGGACTTAGTCTGCCTTTCCCATAGCAGGAACCAAGCCAGGTATTGCTGTGATCTGTGGGGTCCAGCATGGGTTGCTTTCCTTGCTGGATATAGCTGACATGGCTGCTTCCCAGAGCTGTGCCATCTGCATTTGCTCTGTCCTACAGTCAGCCCCCCAGCCCTTCTCAGGGTGCAAGGCCCAGTCTCATGGGGACTGCTGCACACCCTCCTTCCCTGGAAGCTGCAGGGACCCTGACCTGAGGCTGCTTTCTACGTTTTAGATTTCTGGCTTTCTGCACAGGGCTCTCTTCCTGCTCCCGAGCAGGGAGGGGTGCCAGCAGCCCCAGACCTAGATCTCACCGCTCCCCCCACCCCGTGGTCTTTCCTCAGGTCCCGAATGTGTGCCTCCCACCTTCTTCCCAGTACCCCATGCCCCCACACCCCACAGAAAGTCCTGGTTCCAGGGCTGCTGTAGCACTCTGCCTGCTCCTCTGTGGGAGGGTCAGAGGTGGGTTAAAATTAAGAAATGTGTCCCCTTGGGGGCAAATGCTTCTCCAAGCCCCAAAACAGACTGAAGGCTGGAGGTCAGGCAGGGTCAGGTTCAAGGCCCCACCCCTGCTCCTTGCTGTCCAAGGACCTGACACCTGCATGCGTGTGCTGGGCCTGAGGCACAAGAGGCCCCTCTGTCACCCCAGAGCGGCCCTTGCTGGAAGAGGGTTTCTTCCTTTCTCCACAACAGCCGAGATCCCAAGATCAGTCTGTGGAGCAGGCAGTGTAGACCCCTCTCCCTGGTCACCCCCGAGCCCCACACACAGCCAAGGCCCAGACCATCCCCAGCCTGTGCCAGGGACCTTGCCTGCACCCATGGCTCTGTACCCTCTTGCATGCCTCAGAGTCCCTGAACCTTCCTCGGATGCTGGATTCCCCTGGGCGGCTCCCTGGGCAGCTCCCTGGGCCAACCAGCTCTTCCTGGACAGCCTCTGCCTCATCCCATACGGCCTGGCATCCTGGCATCCTGGTGTCCTGGTGGGTGTTGCGCCAGTTTCTGCAGGACGGGCTCACAGGCCTTTCAGGTCTTCTCTTCTTCTTCAGCAGGTGGTTTGTGCTGTGTAGTCACAGGCACCAAATAAGCATCTTTTCCTTAAATGACAGAGGCTAAAATTCTCATAATTCTGAATCAAGAATTACTTCGAGAAATAGCAGGAATAGAAGCTGTGGTGAAATGGGCCACCTGCTGTACAGCCTCCCCTGTGACCTCCGGGTCCCCCCACTCGTGCCCACAGCCCGGCCTAAGGTGGCCAGAGCACCTTGGCCTCTGACTAGTGCACGCAGCATGGGTCCCCTGGATGCTCGTCCGTCCTTGGCAGTGTGGTCCCCAGTCCCGCTGCAAGTTACACTGATCAGCAGCAAGCAGGAGACCCAGGGAGGTGGGTAACTCGGGTGGCCTTCTATGGCACACTGAGGAAGGGTGAGGTGGGAGGGGAGGATGCACTTGGGGCTCCTGCACTCTTGCTCCCCATCCCAGTAGCAGAAAGGGCCTGGCTCCAGGACAGGCTTGCTCTTTAGAGCGAGGGCCCAAACTCAAGGGAGGGCACTGCAACCCACAGGTGCTAGGACCACAATGGTCACGTTGTGAACTGTGTTTGAGCCAGATTCTCTGCCTTGCCTGAGGCCCAGGAGGGTACCAAGGTGGCCACGCTGCCCCAGGAGTGTCTGGGGAGCTTGAGAAGCAAGGCTAGTACAGCAAAACTGCCCAGGGCCCCAACTGCAATGGACTTGTCTAGAGCCATCCTCAAGGTTGTCTGTCTATGAGGCAAGCCAATCTATGATGTGGGCCACAGGGTAATGAGCTGCACATGATCGAGCAGAGCCCAGATGCACCCCAAGAGAAGACCTCCAGGTGTCCCTAGCTTGGAGGCAGCTTCTTTCCCAAGTGGCATGTTGGCCAACACTGCACGGGGTTTGGACCCGAGCTTCAGCCCAGGTAGCCCAGAGCAAAGAGGATGAGTTCGGTGACGACAACGGAGCTCAGGCCTCCCCAGTGGCCAGGAGGACAGGAGCATCATGCCCCAAGAGGGTGCCATTAGCCTGATGAGGTGCCTGAGGGCCTGTTGTCTTCAGCACTCCAGAGCCCACGCAGCTCCTCAGAAGGGCACCAGAGGAGGAATCCCCACAGTGAACCTCAGAATCAGAGGGGCTCAGCACCACCGGTGAATTGTCCATTGTTTTGCTGCCCCTTGAGCTGTCAGCTCGTCTGTGTGCTTGTAACGTGCATTACAGAGCCACATGCAGGTTTAACAAGCTGCCACAGCATTCAAAAACATTTGTGTGCTCTTACGGACACACGACCAGGGAAAGAGGGGCCTAGGCTGGGAGAGCAGCGGGCCACTCCAGCCCGGCGCAAGCTCACTGTGCCTCAGAGCCATGGGAATCTAGCTAGGCCAGGCTCCGTGGAGCAGGTGAGGCCCTCTCTGGGCCCCCACCCTCCTCTTCCCTGTGCTCTGGCCGCCCTCTCCACTGGGCTGGGCCAAGCTCTGTCTCTGCCAAGCTGGATTTGACAGGTCTTAGACTCACTAATCCCTGGGGTTTCCATGTTTTGTCTCTGTGAAGTCCCTGCTCTCAGTAACATTGTCTTATGAAGAGACACTTATCTTGCTGGGGTCTCACTTTCCTTTTTAAAATATCCACCATGAATCCCTCAAACAAAAGAAACTCACCATCTAGTTTTAGCCAAGATTGTGTTCCTGGAGCCCTTGAGTGGAAAAGTAGCAGGAGCTGCGTTGTGAAGGAGCAGTGAAGCGAGGACAGGCTCCAGCTCACCTTGCTTGCCACAGAGCACGCTCTCCTGGCCCTGGACGCCCCTGCTGTCTTTGGGCTAATGGCCCTCTTGGTCAGCAAGTCCCGCACAGCACCCAGGACCATCGTAAGTGTCTGATGATGAACAGAGTGAAGTCTTAAGGCTCAGCCCTGCACTCAAAGCTATGGCCTCAGCCTTGTTCCTTCTCTGTCCTGCAGCTTGGTCCAAGACATAGACCAAACCAAAGAAGGTCTAGTTTTGATGGTTGTTTTAGTATTTTCTGTTTTTCAAATGCAAACACAAACCCACAGCTGATTTTCACAGGGATTTGGTCACAAAAACACAAGACTGGTGTCTTCAGGGGCAAACTTTGGTGACAGGGGCCCATTCTGCTCTCCTTTGTTTGGATTACATTTGTGGAATTCTTTGTCCCCTGAAGTCATGCCCTCCCTAATGTCCTGACTGTGTCCCATGTCAGTTCTAGAGACAGAGGTCCACAGGTGTGCAGCGTGCCAGGTCTGAAGACAGGCCTGTGGGTGTCCAGTTTCCCAGGACAGAGCTCCACAGACATCTAGTCCCCCAGATCCAGTGTCCAGCACAGATCTGCCATGTCCAGCACAGATCTCAAAGTTCCCAGGGGGAAGGATGGCAAAAAGCTAGAGAAATGAAGACAGAAATGGCATACAGAAAGCTGAGATCAGGTGGAGCCGCTCTCTCTGGCTGGGAGGGGAAGGAACTGCTTGGCCACTCTGGAATTTATTTGAACACTTAGCAAGCTGATGTCAGGCGAAATCCCTCTGCCTAACAACTAGCTGGCCTCGGGCCTGCGTTCTGGGGTGCTCCGAGCCCTCAGAGCATTCCTTGAGGCCCTGTGCTGTCAAGTGTGAAGGGTCTGCAGCTCAGCGTCTCCCCACATCTTCCCCTTTTCTGTTTTTGGACTTGTAATCAATGGGCGTCCAGTTGAGGTCAGAGGAACTGTGCTGGAGCGCTTTGCGACGATCATCTTTCTTCTGGTTGCACTTTTCTGCTGGATGTTCAAGACCAAGTTAAAGTGAGACTCCTATTAACTAAAATTAAATTTTTGCTATCAAGGTCACTTAAGTCTCCTCAGGAATTGCCTTGGAACTATGCACAGCGCCTCTTAGTAGCTTGGTCGGTGTTAGTTGTCTGGCTGAGTCCCACCTATTGCTTGACCAGCTTCGGCTGCTTTTGCCCTGGGGCCTCCCCTTAGGTGCATCATGCCCCTGATCACATCCCTCTGTGGCCCCACAGGCTCCTTGGGCAGGAGACCAGCGTCTCCTGGGTTATGGGTAACAGAGCAGAGGTTCTCTCATGTCTAGATTCCTCGCCCACCTCTGTGGGCTGGAGCCAGATATTGTCTGTCCTCCTAGCCCATGTGTTTTTCTACTTTTTCGTCTCCAAACCTCAGCTGAATATCCAGAAGAAATGATTAACGACTACATTGTAATGGAGGCAGTAAGCTTAATATTACTCTCTTTTTCTTTGGTACCAGGAATCAAATAATATTATTGTATCTGAATATCAAACATCTTAGAACATAAAATAGAACTGTTATTTTCTAACAACCACAGATGTTCTAATATTCAAATCCCTATAGAATGTTAACAGTTACATATTTTATATAGAAAATTAGAAATCAAAAGCCATACATAATACTGCAGCATGACAATGAGTATGACATTTTATAAAACACTTAAATTTCCATTTTGACATAGCGTAATGCTTTTAGTCCATCATCTCTGTCTAATACACAAAAACTTTTACATAATATGTTGTCTTTAATGAAATGTACGTTACACAAATTTTTTGTTAAAAGCAGATGTCTGAATGTAGAAGAAAAGTCCATCACTATAAACAGTCCTTGTTCTGCACTTTGAAAGACCCACACAATGCAGGCATAAATCTCAGTACTCTACAGGAACAGCAACAACCAGTCACCATAGCTATATTAAAAGTTTTGCACAAGAGCATCTTTAAATCAAAAATCTTATTGTCTAGCAAACTTTCTTTTGATGAATGAGTAATGTAAACATATCACAGTAATCTATGTGTGTTTATTGGGGTGTCTCCTAGAAGGCAGTGGAGCTCACCGGGGCTTCCTATTAATGATCAAAGGCACAGATGATTTTTCCCAGGCAGCTACTCCTTTACTCATCAAAGGAAGCCTGGACCAATAAGCTTCCAAGCCTGAAAGGACTCCTTAGTTACTTGAACAAACTTTTGATGACCCCTGAAAAAACCAATTTTGATTCTAAATTGACCAGCTGGCAACACAGGTGGAAACATGCTTTTAAATCTATAATGCAAATTAAATTTTAGACAAATGATCCAAAAATGTAAGAGAAAAAAAAAATGGTTGTGTGCACACAGACAACCCACCTACAATACCAGAGTGCAGTCTGATATATTTTTAGCCAGGTTATAATAATCTTTTACAATTTTAGAAGCTTGTAATTATAAATAGACCAGTCAGATTTTTTGTAGGTCAATTAGCACAGATCTCTTACAAGAAAATTGAAACAAAGTAAATCTTTCATCTAAATGTTCTTGTGAGAGATCTGTGCTAATCGGCCTACAAAAATATCTCAGGATAGGAAATAGGTCAGCGGCATAAGCACCTGCTTGGCAAGCACAGGTCCTGGGTTTGATCGCTGGTACCAAAATATGTATCTGTATTTGTGTTTTATTTTGTCTCAAGAATAATTCAAGGTAATTTTTGTGTCCCTTTCTTTTACAAACTTGCATTTCAGCTCCGTTGTCTCCACACACTCTGTCACCTACTCAGACCCTTGATTCCCAGTTCTCGTTACCATGTCCCGGGCATCCTGGGCCAGTTTATTCAGTTGACCCTGGGCGGGTCTAGCCTCGTCTTTGTCTGTCAGCTATAGAGTTGTCTCCGAAGCATCACCGTCATAAGACCGAGCATCTGCTCCTTGAAAGGTGGAACCAACTCCTTCTCTCAGTTTGGATCCGTGCTACTTCCGGACAGCACACTCTGCACCCAGATAGGCTGTTCGGCAGCCTCTGGAAAAACACAAGCATAACCCCAACCCCAAATTAGCACTGGGCTGGGTCCCTCTCACGGTCCACATGTCCATCTTTCAGAAGGACCCTTCCTAGCTTTGTTTTCTTTTACCTCATCAAATTGCTTTTCTGTTCCTATAGTCCCATTCCTAGTAGGGTTTTAAAAGTTGGTACTATATGCTGCCAATTGAAGGCTATTATGAAGTATGAACTTTGTAGGGAAGGATTCCCTCTTTTGTTTTTGTGATTGAACTTTGAGCGAATGGTGAGCACATTCAACAATTTCTTGAGCTTAAGAGACATCAGGTATCCCCCATGGTAAGGGAAACATGAAAGTTCATAAAACATTTGACAGGAGCACTTGTACAGGCTGGGCTATTGTCAGTCCTAAAGGTAGAAGAAAAACCCAAACCCTAGAAGTAGGAGCTGCTGCTCAGCACCCCGCCTCTGGCTGTGGCTCCTGCCCTGGGCTGTGGCGAGCTCCCCTGCTGTCTGTGGCTTATTAGCCTGAGGGGAGGACTGTTACTCCGCAGCCTCACCATCAGCACTGACAGCTGGGTGCCAGTAATCGGCAGGCGGCAGAGTCTCACAGGCGCACGGCCTGCCTGGGCGGCTGCGAGCGGAAGCCAGGGAGGGCCTTGCTCACCGTCCACTGCCGCTCACCTGCCTGCCCAGCCTCTCACTCACTGGCCCGAGAGCCTCCACTCTGGCAGGGGAGCCCTGGGGAAGCCTGCCCCGCAGTGTGCAGGAGGCAGGGCTGGCCAGGCTCTTGGGACTCTGCAGCAAAACAAGAAACTGCTTTTGCTCTTTTCTCTGGGCTGTGGCTGAGTAACCTGAATGACAGCTGTAGCCAAAGGTAAGTTTTGTACACATGAAAGGCTACAAATAGTCAATGTAGGGTTTAGCCAAACTGTTAAAGGCCAGGTGTTAAACAATTAACTTAAGGGATGACTATTCTCCATGGGGTGGAATCGCAGCGCATAATGCAACAAAACTTCTCTGAGAGAAAAAGTGGAAATCGTTACTCGTGGCTCAGTTAAGGTTCTCAGGAGTTATAAAATGGAATATCTAGTGAAACACTCTTTTAATGGCTAAAGGTCTTTTTGTCCCGCACCACTCCTTCCTTATCTAATTGAGCAAAGATAGAGGGTTTAAACTCTACAGCAGGGGCTGCTGTTCTGCTGTCTTTTTCACCTGAAGACTTCATTTTAGAGTAGTGCTCCAAGCCAGATCTTTAGTGGTTACCTCAACAAGCTTATTACCATTTAGATATTCATTAATCCAAGCCCACAAAAAGAAAGTAAACACAGGAATCAATAATACAACAAGCATTTCCATACATATCTATGTACATCATGTCTATGACGTGTTCTTTGAGAACGACCTACCCCGTTTTATGCTTGGTGGTGCCAGTATCAGCACTGAGTCATACTGACGCTGTCCTTTGTGTGCACAGCGAGAAGTGCCCCTCGCCTGCTTTGCTTCCAGACCTCAGACCCTGCTTGGATGCCGGTGCTGCATCCTGTGCAGCTCCGCAGACTCCCTGGGAGAAGGGTGGTGAGAGGATGGGACAGAAACAGCTCTCAGAAGCTGAGGTCAGGTGAAAGCCCTCTGCCCAGCAGCTAGCTGGCCACGCAGGCCTGTGTTCTCGGGGCTGGCACACCTGTTTTCTGGGGTGCCGCGTGCCCTTGGGTTGTTTCTCAAATGTGCGGTGCTCTCAGTCCCCTGTCTGCCACTCCCAGAAGGCATCTGATCCCCCAGGTCCAGAGGACAGAGGCCCACTGGCATCCAGTAACCGAGGCGTGATGAGAACAGTCTTCCATCATTGAGCTTGCCTCCTGGTGGTCCCTGGCCTCCTGCCTTGGGGACCCTGTCCCCCAGCTCAGAAGATGGCACACATGTACCCCAGAACCTTTCTCCACAGACAGAGCCCCACAACCAAACTCTCAGCAAGCCTATGGCAAACACAGTAGGGTTGTTCTGGGGGCCAGCAGTGTCCCTTGCTAGCTACACAATTAGAGGCAATGCCTCCTCTGGGGTTCCCCTGGGTTTGGGACGGGAGCAGAACCTGTGATTGAGACTGCAGGTTCCTTGCTCTGAGCCGTTACCTACACCCGAGCCTAGTGAGACATCACCTATGAGGTTCCTGGGGTGCCCAACCTATGGCGAGCCTCCAGCACCACTGCACACCTTACAGGCTTAGGGCAGCCTCCTGTCAGCCTTAGCCCTTCACCTAGCCCCACGTGTCAAGTGCAAAGACTAAGAGTGCTTGGTTAGAGCACGCACATGCCCTAGGGTTGCAGCAGAGCTCCATCCTGATTGCCTATCGGGAGTTGAAAATATTGCCAGTCAGAAAGCTCTGAATCCACATGAGACTCACAGCACACTGGTTCAGCTCCGCAGCGCACAGTGGGTACCCACTGGGACACAGTGACCAAGGGCTGGGGACTGCTGCTGGCACTGAGAGAGGGCAGGTCGCACAGTGCCAGCCGGAAATGATACAAAGCGTGCTCTCCTTTATGTCTAGCCCTTCTGTACTCAGCAACTGAGCCATTGTGAGCTGAGGACCAGCTGTATCCATCATGGAAATGGCAAAGGCAGGGCTTGACTGGCTCATAAAGGGCTACAGGAATACATCTTTGGGTTCTTGAAATTTAATATAGGAGATGGCAGGGGTGGGGAAGGTGGTAAAGATGAGAGAATTGCTTCAAAGTTAGCCTGATCAAAACCGCTTGATGTGCTAATAGCTTTCTTATCAAGAGTTCGGAGCCATAAAGTGCATTAGATCCAAGGAAATGGTGATGTCAGATGTTTTTATGGTGCTTGTTAAGAGCCCTGGTTAGAAAGGGAAGGTGTCACTCACAGATAAGAGAATTGGACTTGGATTTTATAACTGAATTTAATTAGCACTGATTTGAGGTTGATAGTAGCTGGTTTTTCTAGTTTTCAGAAATGCATGTTTCCCTGTGGGAGAGGGGACAGAGGAAACAGCGAGGAGAGAGTGAATCCTTTCATGTTCAGGGCCCCATCCTGCTTCTCTTGTGATGTGGTAAAACCTGGCCCCCTCTCCTCCCTCCCAGGCACAAGCAGCCACACCTCCCAACCCACCACCTTCCCTAAACCCACACAGCCAGCAGAAGGGAAGGAGAAAGGCCCGTGGTTCTGAAGGTCAACAACCTGAGGCCCAGGCCGCAGTCCTGGAGGGAAGTCCTCTGGGTAGGGCCTTGGGAGAGGCCTGTGCTGGGCTGGAAGGAAGTGTTTTCTGTGCTTCAAAGACACAGTCATGAGCTTTGGGGCTCAGGAAACACACACACACATTTCCTGGTATGGTATGATTTAAAACTGGGGAAACATTACACACAGAGTAGGTTTCTTAAATAGGAAGGTTGTGTTACTGAAGATACAGCTTCTGTTGGGATTATTTTAAAGGTTCCCACAGCTAATCTGTGCTACAAGGGATTCCTCCAGGTCAGAAGGAAGAAACTGCTTCTCACCCAGATGCACAGCTGCGAGGTGCATGTGTTCCATCTGGGTGTGCCGGCGAGTAGCACTGGGTCTAGGGAGATGGCGGCTCTGGTCCTGGGCAGCCCGGGCGCGTGCCTATGCTCTCCAGTGGGGAACTATGCACAGGATTCCCTTCCCTCACACAAGTGTGGGCTTTCTCCTCCCACTGCCTGCTTCCTGTTTCCCTTATGTTGGGCTCCGGAGTTCTTGCTCCCTCCGAGCTCTAGAGTGGCTGCTCAGAGCAGGAGTGTCACGGGTCCAGCCTCAGGGCTCAGGAAAGCTCTGGGCCTCTTGGGCCTCCGTTTGTTTGGGAGAAAATGCAGAGCACGGTCTATCTAGAAAACCTGGCTATTTTTAATTAAAATATTGGAGAGATGGGAGGGGTCTGAAAGACCTGTGCTGTCTGCTGCAGTGGCCACCAGCTACTGCCCCTATGCAGTTTCAATATTAAAATTCTAAATACATGAAAATGCTTCTGTTCACTCACTTGACATTCACAGATAGAGACCCTTACCTTGGACTGGCTAGGACCTGAATGAGGAAGTCCATGGGGCCTGAGACCCCAGCCAGGGCAGGCAGGGTGGCGGGACAGGGCCCCCATGTTTACTGCTGCGGCAATCACTGGGTTACAGTCCAGCACTTGTGGCGTGGGCAAACTCCTCCCTGTCCAGCCTGGATGGCTGGCCCTATGCTGACATTAGGGTGCTCTCCTCAGCAGGGAGTCTCTCGGTCCCACTTCTCATTCAGTGTTGCTGTGCCAGACCCGGCAAGCTGTGCTGGAGGGTACCTGCCTGGGGTGGGACCTTGGCCTTTTTCACCTCTTGCTGGTCCCGTGAACTTAGACACTTGCCCCGACCTCTTCAACCTTCAGCTCCTTCCTACTTAGCTGGGGTGAACCCGAGTCTGGTGTGTAGACCCGCACTGCACCACAGAATCCACCCCACCCTGCCTGCACTTCCTCAGCTGGGAGACAGAAAAGCCTTCCACTTGTGAGACTTTTAGAAGAACAGGCTTTTGTTTTTAAAAACATCTATACACACTGTTAAATATGACACTTTAATGCAATACTCGGCAAGCTCTCAGGAGGTCTCAGAGCCCCCGGAAAAGCAGGTAGGGACCCTGGAGAGCCCTGCTTTTACATCAGATGTCAGCAGCTTCCTCCAGATTCCGCCTGGGGAGATCTCCCCAGGATTTCTTACCACCCTTGTATTCGGAGATGGTTCACGGACAGACCTCAAGTGTGAGCATCCCAGAGCTGCAGCTTCCTGCATACAGCTGGAGTTTCCTATGAAGCATCACTCAGCAGCTGAGAGTCTTCCCGGCCCCACTGCCTGGGACACGCTGTGCACTGCTCCCAGAGGACAGGAAGGCCTGGGCCCATGCCAGTCCCGTCACTGTTCCACTTCTCACCGGAGGGTCAGGTCCTCACTAGCGCTGTTTACTTCGACCACAGAGCTGCAGAAGAGGCCGTTTGGTGACTTCATGGGACACAGCTCTGTGTCCTGCAGGAGCTCTCTGGGCAAAGGGTACATGTGATGTTAGCTCATCAAACTCTGGCAAAGAGGTGGTGCTGGCAGGGGCCTGGAAGGCCTGCATTGCTCTCTGCGTCTGCTCTGCTCCAGGGTCCCAGGACACATCCAACCACAAAGAGGCCTGACGTCCAGGACTCTTGTCCCAGGCAGATCCCCTTTAGCCTACTTCTGTCTGAGGGGTACATGGGGTATTCAGAGAGGCCACCAGGGGGAGCCAGCTGGGTTGGGATGCATGCTTCCTGAGGACCCAGCTTTCAGAGGCTGCGACCTGAGCTGAAGGACCACGCTGGTGGTGTTCCTGTCCCTCAATCTGTTTCTCTGTCCTTGCACGACAAGCCACATTCTTTTTTCTTCTCTGGGCCTCCAAAGCCCTGGGCTCTGAGGCAGTGGCTACTCCTGTGACTGCCTCTGCTCCTTCAGACACATGCCATCATGCTGTTAGTAGATCCCACCTTATCATCAGGAAAGCACCGGAGGGGCATCAGCTCAGGCCCAGCGAGGGCGCCCTCCTCCTCTGTCCTCTGGCCAGGCGCCAGCAGGAGAGCCCCAGCAGGCTCTCCATACCCCAGCCTCTTCCATCCTCCCGAGTGGCCTGGTCTGGCATTCTAGAGGCATCCACGCTCAGCTAATAATCTAAGTGTGACCATTGCAGTCACCCACTAAGACTTTGAGGCCCTGCGGGAGCACTGTCTCCTGGGAGAGCCTAAACCTGTCCCAGAAATGCCCAGTTAGCATGCTGGGTTGATGACGACCCAGAGGTTTGGCCTACTGGGTCCAAAGCCCTTGTCACCAGTAGCTGGCGCCTGACACCACCCCATGTGGGCCTCACTCCATGCCTTCCCAGAAGGCTCCACTGCACGAACACCCACAGCCTTCCTTGCTGCTGGTAGCACAGAGGCAGTGGGTCAGGACAGCCCCTTACCCTGTGAACCAGGAGGAAGTGCCACTGGGAGGGTGGGCTCGGGCTTGTCGGCCCCTATGTGTGTAGGCAGGGTGATGTATCAGCGCCTTTGTGGGGCAGCCAGAGTCCCCAAGGACACAGTGCCTTCCTCCAATAGCACAACTCTCTGGTGCTGGGAGCCATGCCATATGTGTCCAGATTGAGCCCAGACTGTCCCAGCCAGATCAGATGCTGATCTGGTCTAGGCCCAGGGCTGTGCTGGCCATGGCCACCCCTCAACCCCTCTGTGGCTATAGGAACCTAATTTTGGCACAAGTTCAGAACATTCAGGAGGCCAAGCATGGAGCATTTTGTTCAGGAAGGACCCCGGATTGGTGCATGGAGACCCCACATTGCAGTGCACTTCTTCCTGCCTCAGAACACGACTCCGTGGCTCCCTCCCCCTTGGGGACCCACTGACATTCGGGGAGGACATGGGGTCCTCCTCCTGGTGCTTTCCCACAGCATCATCTGCTTCATAGACACTGAGGACCTTTGGGGGCCTTGCTCTCAGGGAAGATGCAGCTTCAGTGTGGCCCCTCCCCTGCCAGGGGAGCAGGTCCCTGGCTTCCACATGCAGCGTCCCCTCCTTGCCATCCCAGGCCAGGCCTGGCCAGCCTCATGTTGGTGCCTGGGTCAGCTGCCTGTGTCCCACACGCCCCGCTGGGACTTGGCCTCCCACTCTCGTGGCAGGAGTTGTGGAAGGCCAGGAGCTCTCAACCTCAAGCTCAACCTTTGAAACAAGCAGAGCCCCATCCTTCCGCGGTGGTTCAGGCTCCCACCACATCAGCCACCAGGGCTTGCTGGGACGGTGGCATCACGTGATGTGGCTGCAGTGCCCAGGGACCCATGGACTGCAGCCTGTGGAGCCTACACAGCCCTGTTCCTGCCAGGCCTTCTGGGTACCTCAAAGCCCTAACCACACCCAGCCAGAACCTTGCTCTCAGGCCCGGGCTCTGGCCATGAGGACTCTGGGACTACACAAAGCTGACCCCAGCGACCCAAAAGCAAAAGCCAGCCTCTTCCTCAGAGCTGGGTTTCCAGAGCTGTCCCTGCCCTTGGATCCCTGCCTCCACCTTCTTCCCCCTACCCTGCCTTTTGTATGTTGCCCCCTGCCTCACCCTCTGTCCTGCTCTGCCCTCAGCAGCCCTGGGCCTCCCACCCCAGCCACAGAGGACATGTACCCATCCCCTGCCTTGCTGAAAGGTCCTGCATCCCTTTCATTAATGAAAGGGACACAACCTGCTTCGCCTTCGTCCTGGATTATGCGGCCGTTAGGTGCAGCACCGCCGCCAGCGGCCGGTCTGCGGTTGATTTGGAAATGGGCGAGTCCCAACAGTGAGCTCAAGGGAAGGTGTCAGGTATAAATCTTGTCTTCAAACAGTGGGCACATTCCACACTTCAGAGCCGCTGCACCGAGTGAGGCCCTGAGCTCCATCCCTTTCTTTTCCTGGCTGGAACAGGATGAAAGGCCGGGGGTGTGTGCTCGCTTAGTCTGATAATGAGGGTGAGGCTTGCGGGCATGGCAAGTTGGCAGCTTCAGTACTTCCTGTAACAGTTTTACTTTTTTCTATCCAAGGGCTGCTTAAAGACAAACATTTTTTGTTGAACTGCTGGTAGTCCGTTTTTCTGCAGGAACCGTGCAATTAATCTTGTTTATATTAAAGAGGCAGGTTGTCTTTGTCAGCTTTCCTGAGCTATAATTAATGAGGATCAAAACGTTACAAAAACATAATATTTAGCTTAGCTCAATGAGGCCAGGCTACAGCTGCATCGATCAGAGGAGTGGGAGGGAAACAAACAGCCCTTCCTTCGGAGCCACTCAGTGCTCAGAAGCCAGATCACAGGAGGCCCCTCCTTGCTCAAGAGGCAGCTGGTGACCGAAGGCTCGGAATCGAACTTGGTGGGAAGCCTGAGTGCGCCACAGCACTGCACCGAGTTGGTCCAGGTGAGGCTGTGCACTGACTGGAGCACACCAGAGGGCTGCTGCAGGAGGGAAGCCCAGACCCGCGACACCGCCCCATGCCAGGTGCCCGGCTGACCTGGGCTGCTTGCCCTGGAGCCCTCAGTTTGAAGCTTGTCACCAGAAGTCAGAACTTAGGGCTGGGTGCAGCTCAGCAGTCCCATTGCCAGTACCCTAAATTAATTAAATAACAGCACAGAGCCCACGAGCAGCAGCAGCCAGACTGCAACACCTGTAGGCTGCGGCTTCCCCGAGTCCCCAGGGCCATCGCCCATGAGGGTGGCAGCTGCTGGGTCCTGGGAGCCAAGGACACACACCTGCACAGCTAACCTCCCTGCCAGCCCCACACTCCTGACGACCTAGGCACAGAGGTGCAGGACGAGGGGAAAACGGCAGGTCACACCACGGACCACGGGTTTCCAGACATTTCTGGAGATGCGGAGCGCCCAGCAGGCAGAGTGTATGCAAGAGATGGCGTCCGCACACAGTCTGCTGGGGAGCCCCAGCACCCCTCGCTGGGCGACACGCAGAGGTCACAGGTGGCTGTGACCCCAGATGGGCAAGCAAGTCCCAGAGCTGCTGCTCCCCACAAGGATGTCGCTGCCCCACCCACAGGCCTCACAGGACACCGAGCCCTCATTTCTCATTGCAACAGTGTTTAGCACCATGAGCATCGGGATCCAACCTAAAGGCCACTGTCCGGTTGCCTGGTTTAGCCATGGTCTCCTGAGTAATGGGAGGCACTGGATCTCTAAGGACCCTCACCTCAAAGGCTGGCCACAGGGAGGAGTCAGCAGGCTACTGGGAGCAAGTGCACAGCACCGCAAGCCCTTTTCAAAGACTCATGTGAGCAAACAATCTGAAAAGAAATGCAGCATACTGGACAGCTGTGGTTTAATACCCGCCCCCATTTTTGGCCCTGGGAATCAAACTCAGGACCTCCGGCAGGCGCTGTGCCACTGAGCTACATCCCAGCCCCTAATTTCCCCTTCTGTTTTATTTTCCAGCTGGAGAATAACTGCATCACCCTGCACGCATGCCAGCGCCACAGTGAGTGCTCTGTGCCATTGTCCAGTGTGGCCTGCAGGCCCCGAGATGGTGCTGCTGTGTGATGGCCTGCCCAGAGTCACTGACTACTGAGGGGCCAGGGTGGTTCATTGTCATAGGCACTGGGCACCAAGCCCAGGCCCTTGGACACACTAGCCGTCCCCCCCACCAGGCCACACCCCAGCCCTCAAGCCAGATGAGCCCGGATGCTGCCATTGGGGTGCTGCTCCCAGAACCACCTCCCAGCAGTGCCAGCATTACCACTAGCTGGAGTGCCTCCCTGGAGGTGAGGTTGAAAGCCCGGGAGGGCAGCCAGGGCCTTGGTAGCCCCCAGGCACCTGCGGTCTAGTTGGGACGTGCTATTCTGAGGTCAGTGCCCTCTCCTGTGTGCTGCGAGGCTCCTAAATCTCAGGAGATAGGAGGACATCTGTGCTCTCGTGCAGCCTGGGGCTGGAGGGCTACGTGGGTGGACAACCCCAACCTGTCCTCCAACCTCAGACAATGCTGTATGAGCAAGAGGAGCAATCTCATTCCAGCTTTCAAAGGAAAGGTCTTTTCATGCTGACAAACCATCATGGCTTGAAGGCTGGTTTCCAAAAGCAACCACCACAAGATGACAATGTGGCCATAGAGAAATCTGGCACACTAGGAGTGACCCTCAGAACAGCTGTGAGCATGGTGTGACCAGAGTGCATGCCCCAGCAGCCAAAGCAAGACTCAGAGTGTGTAAGTTCCTGCAGTTTCTCCAGCAAAAAGAACCCAGACTTAGTGAAGGGAAGGTGCCTGCTGACCTCAGAGGGGCAAGGCTCTGGGTGCAGCTGAAAACAATCAAACAGAAAACACTATATCTTCAAGTAACCATTTACTGTTTAGCACATGCAGTAGAGCTCTGGCCTGAAGGCCAGCTCAGTAGGTGCCTGCCAGCCCTGTGCTGGCCCTGGCCAGGCAGTCTCCAGCCCCAGCTTTGTGGTGCACACAGAGGACGTGGACTACACACAGGTGTGTGTCACAGTCACTGCATAGTGCATGACACGACTGTTCTGCATGCGGGCTCAGCACGGTGCAGCCATGCGTCTGGTGAGAGGAAGGGCCTCAGTTTGGGCCATGGTGGTGGCTGGGGAGGGCCAGCACCCTCACAGACACAGAGTGAGTGTGTGACGTCCTCCTGGGTGGCCACCAGCGCCATGCAGAGGCCTGCAGAGCAGCGTGCAGTTGGATGAGCCCTTTCAGTAGAGGCAGCCAGGGAGGAGCATCCACGCAGGCCTCCTCTCTCTCCAGCTCCTCCCTCAGCCTGACACAGGGTCCACTTGCTGCACATGGGTCCTGGGTCCCCCTGGTCAGGGATGAGGAAAGCCCAGTTGTACACACAGACTTCAGTTCGTTGGTCCACTTGGGACCTGGGACCTTTGGAGACAAATGTACCCCACGTGTGTTCTCAAGGCCGCACTGCTCCCTGGGACCTTTGGAGACAAATGCACCCCACGTGTGTTCTCAAGGCAGGCCGCACTGCTCCCTGGGACCTTTGGAGACAAATGCACCCCACGTGTGTTCTCAAGG